>PVLD010005943.1:67099-105995 GCA_004027595.1 Dinomys branickii | reverse complement strand
GGAAGAGCGCCCCCAGAAGAAACAAGCTTGACCACTATGCCATCATCAAATTCCCCCTGACCACAGAGTCAGCCATGAAGAAGATAGAGGACAACAACACACTCGTGTTCATTGTGGATGTCAAGGCCAATAAGCACCAGATCAAACAAGCTGTGAAGAAGCTCTATGACATTGATGTGGCCAAGGTCAATACCCTAATCAGGCCTGATGGAGAGAAGAAGGCATATGTTCGACTGGCTCCTGATTATGATGCTTTGGATGTTGCCAACAAAATTGGGATCATCTAAACTGAGTCCAGCTGGCTAATTCTAAATACACTTTTTTTTTTCCTCCATGTAAAAAAAAAAAAAAAAAAAAAAAAAAAAGATGGGGGCCTACTACCCCCAGCCCTGTGGCTCTGCCTCCTGACAGGAGGAGTTGTGCCCTTCCCTCCCAGTCTTGTTGCACACAGTGACTTCCTCCCGCCGCCCCCCACTGTACTGGGTATTGAACCCAGGGCCTTTGCAGTGAGTTATGTCCCCAGCCCTTACAAAAATTTTTATGAGGCTGAGTCTTGCTAAGCCATTAAATTGCCCAGGCTGGGCTTGAATTTGCAATCTTTCTGCCTCAGCCTCCCAGGGTATAGGCCTGTACCATCCACCTGGGCCCTCCCTCTTAGTGAGCACTGTGGCTCCAATGGGCAGGCCCCGGCCAGGGTCTGCAGGTCTGGAGCAGCCTTGGAGACACTGTGGTTGGACGTCCAGCCTCTGCTTCGCAAGAAGAGTGCTGACAGCCAGGCTGGGGCTGAGCCCAGGGCCTGTCTGGCCCCCGTAATAACACACTCACATACCTCCCTGCAATGCGTGGTGAAAGTGAAGGCCCTGTCATCTTGCCACTCGGGACTCGTAATTACGAGTGTGGTGCACCCTACCTGGTTTTTTCTGTGTGCATGTTGGGATGGGCGTGGTTTTCAGAAATAACCACCTGGCCCGGCAGCCTGTGCTTACTCACCCACTGTCCCGGGCATCTCAGTGACTGTGTTTATGCTCTGAATGGCTGCATAGCAGACCCGACGATCATGTCAAGACCTTCTTAACCATTTACTGGGATCTATACCCTTTATGATGGCCTGGGTTTTCTCTTCCTTCTTGAGTAACTTTGTAGAAGTGGACCAGAGGGTAGCGCTGTTTTGAAGGTTTTTCAATTCCTTCTTTCTGTATCGTTTTTCTTTTTTGGCCTTACAGGGGATCAAACCCGGAGCCTCACGCATGCTAGGCAAGCAGTGCATCAACTAAGCTACATCCTCAGCCCTTTCTAATTTGAGACGTGGTTTCATTAATTGTCCCTGTTGGCCTTGAACTTGCAGTCCTCCTGCCTCAGCCTCCCAAGTGATAGGATTACACGTGTGTGCCAGTGTGTTTGGCTTTTCCTGTTTCCCTAACCTGAATGACAGTGGCATGGATCTGCTGGCATCTGCAGGACAGGCCGCTTGTTCTAGTGAGTCCTTCTGAGGGGCCAGCTACCCCATGCTGGCTGCTGGGAGCTTGGTGGTTACACAGACAGGTATGTGTATGGCTGGCAGGATGTCAGAGCTGTCAAAGCCTAGTTCAGGATCTGTACCTTGAGTCCCCCAGCCCTGAAGCCTGTGCGTAGGTGGGGTGTTGTTTTGTTGGCTGCCCCCTGGGTTCCAGCTTTGGGTGCCAGTGCCTGAGGATGCCCATCTGTACTAGGCCTCGCCTGCACCCCACTGCCCTGGCCCTGGCCGAGCTTGTCTCTGCCCTAGAAGAACACTCTCCCTGTTTCCTGTCTGAGCCTGAACAGAGTTTGTGTTTAGGGCGAGCCACTTCCCTTTTACCTAACAAACCAGGGAGCTGTCCTGCCTGGGACCAGGTGACCTGGGGACTCTGAGCGGGGAGGCTCTGGAGCCTGCAGTCTCCCAGGAGGGCCAGGCTGGGACTTGCGGTCTCAGGGCACTTGCCTGGCTGGGGCTGGGGACAGGTCCCACAGTCTGGACTGAGAGCTGGTGAGATGGCTCTGTGGGCCATCCTGTGTGGCCGAGTATGTCGTTGGGCCTGTCCTGCTGTCCCCTTAGTGACTGGATTGGACTGAGCCCAATGCAGAAGGAACCTCACTCCTCACCCGGCTGGACACTCAAGAGTCCTGAGTGTGTGTTGGGCTCAAGGCTTCTGCCCACACAGGCTGGGATCGGGGAGGCGAGGTCAGCACAACGTAGAGCCCTGGCCTGACTCCTTGGACCTTCAGTGGGTCCCTTGGGATGCCCACCTGCCCCTGCTGTCTGGCCAGCCCTTGAGTCTGGGCCAGGCATGCAGACCACTCTGGGCCAGTGGGGGCATCCAGACAGGTTGGAGGTGATTCTGGCCTCGATGACCTGGGGGTGGGAGAAACCTGTGGTTCAGGAAGGAGCAGATCCCAAGAGGGGCGTCTATGCACACCTGGTTATTCCAGGAGCGAGTCCCGAAGCCCGGGCCCAGGGCAGCCTGCGTTTGTGAGTGCTCTCTGTATAGGAGTTCACACCGGGGTCAGGGACCTCTGGCCAGGGCAGGGCTGAGCTCAACTGCAGCAGCCAGGTGGAGACTCCCGGCAGGCTCCTTGCCTCTCAGATGTTGTGGGCATGCTGACTGTCACTGTTCTGTCTTGGGGCCCCACTGGGCTGCTCCCAGCAGCCTGTGATACTCAGGGCCCTGCGTGGAGTTGGTTTTGACTTTTTTCCTCCACTGCTGGGTCTTCACACTGAGCTCATCCCCAGCCCTTTCTTTATGCTTTTATGTTGAGACAGGGTTTTTGCTGAATTGCCAAGTTGCCCAGGCTATGCTCAAACTTGCATTCTCCCTGCCTCAGCCTCCTGGAGTGCAAGGATTACAGGTCTAGGCCACCACACCCAGTGTCCAGGTGGTTTTGCCTAATGTGGCCGTGGGCACCTTTCCCCAAAGCTGTCTGATGTTCAGGGGAGTGAAGTCACCTACCAGGCCCTGCCAGGCCTTGCGTGGCTTCCTGGCAGGTGGCCGGCTCCTGTGCAGTGTCAGGTCCCAGGTGGCCCAGTCCCCAGGTATACTGGCCAGGGCAGTGGCCTCAGGAAGCGGCAGTGGGGTGGGGGGCTGGGAGCTGGGTTATGGGGGTGCTGGCCTGTTGAGATGACAGCACGCTGAGTGCTTGGGGCAGTGTCCCTCCATGTCCTCGTCCCAGCCTGAGCTCTGGAAGCAGAAGCACGGCCCTGGGCTGGGGTAATGCTCAGAACCCCAGGACCCCAGGGGCCTTGCTGCATTTCCTGGAGGCAGCAACTTGCCAGGACCAAGGCAGAACTGAAAGCAGACACTAGGAGGGAAGGAGGCAGTTGACTGTCCTCCCAGTAAAGGGGCTGGCAAGGGACCCTCCCACTTAGCACCCTGGCTGAGACGCACACAGGCAGCTCACTTGCATTGGAATCCTCTCTCTAGCTGGTGCAGGATGTCAGTGGGAGCCTACCACCTGGGAGGGCCCTGTGTGCACCCAGGCCCTGCCTATCCTTGGGCCATCACCCCAGCAGCCTCATACCTGTTGTCTCCCTGTTTGCTCCCTGTAGACCGCTGCGACCCCACCAGCTCTGGTCTGTCTTAAGTGGCCACTAATTCTTCCTCAGCCTGCCCATCCCGATATCCAGAGCCACGTGTGACCGCAAGACCACAGCCCCTCTCGGTGCTCTGCCGCCTCTGTGGTGTTGGCAATGCCTGGCCCTTCTCCAGGCACTGGGGCCAGCGTTGCCATGGTGATGGGGCTCCCGAATCCCTTGCAGGCACCTCTGGGGCCCTCGCATTGAAGAGCCGGCCCTTTGTCTGGGGACAATGAGGCTCTGAAGTACTGTTTGTGTGTCTGGCTTGCTTTAATTACCCCAGAAGCCCGGCAGAGGGGTGCTTCAGGCTCCCTGCAACCCAACCAGCTGAGTGTTTTGTTTGCTTTAAAACATTACTGATTTTGCACCTGAAGGACTTAGTGTTCACAGTTGCAGCTTATGGGGACAGAGACAGACTCCAAAAGGACGGATGTGGAGGGGTTAGAGATGGCCCAGCCAGTGTTCCCTGTGGGTCCTCATCTGCTGTCCCTCCCTAGGGAGGGATCTGTCTCTCCCTGTACTTCTGCCCTGTGGGGGGACTTGGGGGGCCCTTTTCCTCCGAGCCCTTCCCACAGTGGCGAGGGCTCCGTCTGCTAGATGTAAGGTGCTCTGCCAGAGCAGATGTGGAGTCCCAGCCTTGTCCCCTGTGCCCCTTGAGCGGGCATTTGGGTAAGGGCAGGCGGGATGGCCACCCTGATGTCCGGTCCTCACAGTTGTGTCATGATCTTCATGTGCGCAGTCACTGGCCCCCACCCGGCCTTGTGAGAGGCCCCTTGAAGTCACTCCGACCCTTAGCCCCTCCTCCCAAGGACCCAAGGCCAGCCCCTCCTCAGGAGCCCACCAATCCTCCCTTGCCCACACCCTGTTCTGTCTGTGGCTGGAGCAGGGATCTCGTCAGGGTGGTCTGCCCTCATGGCCCATTGGGTCCCTGGTGTCTCTACCGCTTAGCCTGACCCAGGGCCCCCAGTCTGACAGCCTAGGACGTCCTTAGTCTTTGCTGGATATCCCTTGCCTATTCATTGAGACAGTTGTCCCAGACCTAGGCTGTTGCTCTGAACACCAGGCCCCCTCTGCGTGGGTCCTGGAATGGGTACCCCGGGTTTGGTGTGGGGCTGGGCCCATGAAGACAGCACGAGGTAGGCAGTGTGTCTCGGCCCTGCAGGGGGATGGTGCTTTTTGAGCACAGGCGCATGCACGCACACATGCACACACACCCCAGAGAGCCTCCTCAGAAGCCTGGCAATTCTGTTCCCGCCCACTGAGCATCTTCCAGGAGGGCAGGGCTGGCCACTGGGCTGGATCAGACACTCAACTTGATAGCAGAGAGGACAGAGGATGGCGGGAGGCCACTTTGAAGGGGCCTACAGTGCAGATGGAATTTGGCAACAAGTGGGCCCTTTAGAGGGGAGGGGCAGGCATGTGAGAAATGCCACACCTTGGAAATGCTGGCGGGGGGGGGGGCTGGAGTGATGAGCAGGAGCAGCCACGAGTGGCCTGGTGCACTGCAAACCCCCCCCCCCCCCGTCCCTTTCCTGAGCTCCTCGGACAGATCCTGCCCACCAGACGGGCTATAAAGCATACCCTGCAGCCCCATGCAGGAAGGTGGAAGGCAGGAGCTGAGCAGGGGTCTGGCTGGTGACCACCTCCACAGGCCTGTGGGCGTCTGAAGGTGACAGACCCTGTGATGCTGGGGGCATCTGGACAGAGGGCACCAAGGCCCCTGCCCCTGGTGCTGCTGTGCTAAGGGGTGGGGTTGGACCTGATTCCATGTGGGCAGGAGTTGCCTCAGGACCTCGTGCTGGTGTCCTGGGTTCTACCCAGGTAGGAGCTGGTTAGTGGACCCCATGTGTCCCATACCCTGCCACCCATGTCTCAGCCCCCTGGAGCCCCTAGGATGGTGTGGTAAACAGAATGGCCACTTGCTGCAGCTGGTGGGGCCAGGCAGAGTCCAGAGTGTGACTTGAGTGAAGCATAGAGGACTCAGGGCTGTCCCAGAGCTGTCCCCTGAGCACACGAGAGGTGCTGCTGGTAGCTGGAAGCCCCTGCTGCCCCGGGGTGGGTGGGGGTCCGATCGAGGAGCATCTGCTGGGCTGGCCAGGAGGACACGTTTGCCTGCCAAAGGGGAGCGGGCATGGCTCTGGCTTTGACAGTCAAGGGTCCCCTGCTTCCCCCAGACTGCAGGCACTGAGTGGACGGAGGCCCAGCAGTGCCCCCTCCTCCGTGGCTCCTGAGACTGTCAGTGCTGGGAGGCTGATCTGCGGGCTCTGTTGGTGCTGTTTTTCATGTTTGGGCAAAAGGATTTCCAGTGCCTGTGGGGCACATCCAGGCAATGCCCCTGGCAGATGTCGGAGAAGAAGCCGGGTTATCAGTCTTTCCCAGGAGACTTAGGCATCTTTCCCGAGAGATCTTGGCCTCTGTCCACATCCAGATGCTGCCAGGGAGACCTGCAGGCCCCAGGGGCAGTGTGTCTCAGCTGTTGTGCCTTCTCTTTTCTTTCTTTCTTTCTTTCTTTCTTTCTTTCTTTCTTTCTTTCGTTTGTTCGTTCGTCTTTTTTGGGACAGGGTCTCGCTATGCAGTCCAGGCTGGCCTTGAGCTCACTTTGTAGCCCAGGCTGGTCTTGAACTCCCAGCAATCCTCCTGCCTCAGCCTCCGAGTGCTGGGATTACAGGTGTGTGCCACCATGCCTGGCCTGTTGTGCTTTTCTAGGGGACTGTGAACCCCAAAACTATTCCAGAACGTCAGTGTGGGATGTCCTATGAGCATCCTCCCCAAGAAGCAGTCTGGGAAATGAGTGTGAACTCCAGGCGTGAGACACCTGGGCACCTGGTCAGCTGGACACTAGAGGGACATTGACATGCTGAGGGCTGTGGGCTGAGGGTGGCATAGGGATTGAGACACACTGGAAAACTCCCAGCAAAGGATGTGAGGAGATGGGAGGCGCCCACCCTTGCTGGCTGGGCTGCAAATTGCTAGATGCCAGGCTGCCACGTGGGTGCCATGCACACAGGCAGGTCATGCACTGGGCACCAGGTATTGCCTGCCCCAGCCCAGCAGCTGACACAGATGCTTTTCTGAGGGAGGGTGAGGGCAGGTGAAGTAGGTTTATTTTAGTATTTAAAAACCTAGGGGATTTTATTAATGAAAATCTAAAGCAACCTTATAAAAATTCAAACGACCAGAAGGAGAGAAAGCAGAAAGAGCCTGTGCAGGGGTGTCCTTTGATGCATTTTCTTAAGGGTGCAAACGTTTCCCTATCACCCTCTCCACGTCAGTGTGAGATGTGTCCTGGAGCTTCCCACCACGCCCTAGAAGACCTGCCTGGCCCCTCGCCTCAGTGCTGTCTCCCTGGTATGGACCCAACGCTCTGTGTCCGGCTGGATTTTTGCATGTTTTATATCCGATAACCCTGTGAATGTCTTCGCCATACTGGAATGAGGGATGCATCCTTTTGCCTCTCTGCTGCTCTCGGTGTAAGCAGATGCCTCCCTTAGGCGTAGCAAAGTCTCTGTTGGCTTCGAGGCTGTTCCTGCTGCTTCTGTGAGTCGCCAGCCTCCTTTTCCAGTCGGACTACTTACCTTTCATCAGCTCACTTTTCTCTTTATGTACTGCGGTGGTTCAACTTTCTGCAGGTTTTTTTTTTTTTTGTAATCATGAACTTCTCACTCAGTGGTGTCTTTTGCCATGTATTGGTTTTCGTTGTGGTTGTGGG
The DNA here is from genome assembly GCA_004027595.1 of Dinomys branickii. NCBI lineage: Eukaryota > Metazoa > Chordata > Mammalia > Rodentia > Dinomyidae > Dinomys > Dinomys branickii. The sequence goes on along the minus strand of PVLD010005943.1, from coordinate 98,700 downwards.
AAGTTGGTTGGTCTTTTATTTATGCTTCTTTGTGTGCCCTTCAACAACTTAACTTTTTTTTATTTTACAGTACTTGGAGTTAAACCCAGGGCCTTTGCCCTGAACTAAGTCCCCAGCCCTTTTTATATTTTTAAGATGGGGTCTTGCTAAGTGATTAAGTTTCCCAGGCTGGCCTGGAACTGGTGGCCCTCCTGTCTCGCCTCCCAGAGTGCTGGGGTTATAGACTCTTGCCACTATACCTAGCTTTACTTCTTTGAAGCTCCCCTTTCTGCCCCCTCCCCATAAGAGATAGTGGTAGTACTGTACTCCGAGGCCATTTGAGGATTAAGTCACCTGGCTCAGTTTGTGGCCATGGCTTCTTCCTGGGAGCCACTGTAGTCTGCTGGATGCCAGTGTGGTCATGGGGCAGGATGGCCAAAGGGTCCCCCACGTCTTGCTACTCAGGGGCACCCTCTTTGGGAATCAGACCCATGCTCTGCAGTGCCTCCTGTCCCCCAGGCCAGGCCCAGTTGGCATCTGGCACAGCAGGGCGGCAGGGAGCAGGTGCTGAGTCTCTGGGCGTAGGCCCTGCTGTCTCCTGGTTGGATGGTAGCACAGAGTGTCTGGTTACTGAACACTGCCGCAGGCTGGATTCCTGAGTGCCGACCACTCCCAGGGGCCCAGGGCTGAGGCTGCTGGGTTCTCAGGTCCTGCCTGCCACTGCTGAGCTGAGACCTGGCCATCCAAGGCTACTTTTCAGATTTGGGAGTACTGGCAGGCTTTATGGGTTGAGCATACCCAACCTGAAAGTCCAGAGTCCAGATACTCCAGACACTGAGACTTTTGGAGAACTGACATCACACTCAAAAGGTTTCAGATTTTTGAGCAATTTCTGATTTGGGGTTTCCAGATTAGCGATGCTTCACCTGTCCTGCTTCTTAGGGAGCACACACTCTTTAAAGCAGCCCTTGTCCCTGATTTAGGCCATGTCATCCAATATCTAAAGTCATGGGGACAAAGGATGGTGGGGAGGTTATGATGGGGTTCAGATGTCCCTTGTCTGGTGACCACAGGCTTCTTACCCAACATCTGGGGACCCTGATTTTCTCATGTGATGGATGGGATGGTGCAATTTTGCAAAGCCTGGAGTTCAGGAACCTTTGTCACTGTATGATTTCCATCACCCACTCCAATAAAATAGCCCATTTTCTCTGGGGCAGATTTCTCAGTAGTTGGTAAAAAAAAAAGTGCCGTTCTTCCTCTGTTCCTTCAGAATAAGGCAAGCAGGCATCACCGTGACCCCATGGGCCTCCCCTATGACGCCCTGATTTTTCCTTACCTTCTCACCAAGTGTAAGCAGCCCTTGGCTCTGCTGGAGGGGGTTCAAAAGTATTTGGAAATTCTGCTTGTGGGGAATCTGCGTTCCTGGAAAAATGTGTTTAGTTATTTCTCATCCAATATATTTAAATATCAGAGGGTGTGATGTGTGACTTAAAAACTAACATTTCAGTTTTACCATTGGAGCAGTCTGAGGACTTTTCAAGGGTGTGGCACCTGAGCAAACAGCATCTGCCAGGCCAGGCTGCTGTGTAGCAGAGTCCTCGTGCTGATGGTGATGTGCTGTGACAGCCAGGTGCTAGCTGCCAGCCCAGTTTCCACCCACTTCCTGAAGCCAAGGCACAGGAACACATTGCCGAGTATCACTCTGAGACTGCACTTGAGGGTCCCCAAGTGGCTGGAACACAGACCCCACAATTGTCACAAAGTACACTTTAAGAAAAGTAACACTGCTAGAGGCCTCTGGAGTCACTGTTGTAAACTCCCCAGATCACACAGTGCAGGTGTGGGCCAGCATAGGCCTCTGTTCTTTTGTGACAAGTTATGGGTGTCATTTACGCCGCTTTGGAAGGCTGGAGCCCACGTCATTTTGCCAGTGGCCTTTGTGTGCCCTCTCCCTTTCAGCCCGCCCAGGTCATCTGAATAAGCTCAGAGGCCTTGTCATTGTCCCCTGGTTACCCATCAACCATCGGCTGCTTGCAACAGGCTGCCAGTTTCCGTGGTTACCGCCACCACTGTAAATGTAATCTGGGCCCCTGGGGGAAGGGGGCTGTCAGCAGCGCTGTATAAAAAGTCATCTCCTGCAGGGAAGATGGCCGGAATGGTGGGAGGGGACAGTGGGAGAGGTCGCTGCTGAGCCCTTGGCCAGGACTGGGGTCCACTGTGGTGATCATAATCACTCCTGAGGCCCTGGCTTCTTTGGAAGCAAGGAAGAGGCATAGGTTTGGCTTTTCAGAGGGGGGGACTGGCCTCTGGTGGGGAAGGATTTCTAGCCCTGCAGGTTGGGAGGTCTAGAGGGAGCTGACCTGGGCCAGCACCTGGCAGGGGTGTTGGCACCTGGCTTTGGGGTTGTCAGAGGTGCAAGCAAAGGATGCTGGGAATGGACCAGGAGCTCACAGGCAACAGTGTAACAATTACTGACAAATGTCCTTTGTGGTCAGTGATTGGTGGAGGTTTAGGTTGTGTCCCATTGTTTGCTGTGGTAACAAAGTGGCGACTATCCTGGGGACAAAGGTCTTGGGTACCTATGCCTGGGCTTTTTGCCAGTGACTACAAAAGTGGGCTTCCCCCACCAGTGGCTGTATCAGGTTTAAGGTTGGATCCCATTACCAGAGTCAGCTAAAAATGGCGCACTTCTGATGCAAGGAAGTTGATTACTCTGTGTCTTCAAGTTTGAGGGCTTCATTGTCTGAAATTGTTACCCATCAGATGGATAAAAAGTAGCCAGCTCCTTGCTGTTTACCTGTCTCTCTTCCCTTGGGCCGGAGCTTCCTCTCATCTGCCTCATTTTCCTTGGTGGTAACTCCTGCCTGAATCCAGGATTGTCAGCCTTTATCTCCTGCTGCTCTTTAATTTGTTAATTTGAGGGTGTTGGTGTGAGAGGAAGTTTCAGTTTCCCACTTTCTCAATCTCTTATTTGAAATCTTCCTGCCCCTCCCCCCATGGGAAATGACACCTTTATCACAAACTGCATTCCACAGCCAGGGAAGAGAGGACACTTGTCTCACACCACCACACTCTCCTGCACATTCCGAAAGCTATTGGAGCTCTTTGCCATAGCCCCCTTGGGCTGTTCTGGTGGCCACACTCTCCTGTGTGACCATGATTCTGTGTAATAAATACATGACAAAGGTCAACTGAAATCGGAAAGGAAATCGTGTAGGAATTCTGATGAGAATGATACTATGTTTATGGATTATTTGGTGTAAGGCGTTAAGCAGTGCCCCCCCCAAAGATAATGTCTCCCCAGAAGCTGTAAAAGTGATCTTACTTAGAAAAAAGATCTAGGGGCTGGGGATATAGCTCAGTGGAATAAGCGCCTGCCTAGCAAGCGCAGGGTCCTGAGTTCGATCCCCAGTACTGCCAAAAAAAAAAAAAAAAAAAGAAAAAAGATCTTTGCAGATATATTTAAAGTAAGGATCTGGAGATGAGATCGTCTCAGATTAGGGTGACTGTAACCCCAGTAGCAAGTCCTTTGAAGAGAAAAGATGAGAAGGTACAGAAAGTAATGGCCAGGGTGTGTGAAGCTGGGCTGAGATTAGGGTGGTGCGCCCCAAATGAGTGCCTGCCAAGGGTTGCCAGCCACCCCCAGAAGCTGGGAGAGATTCTCAGTCTCTGAGATTAACTAGCCCTGCCAATACCTTGATTTTGGATTTTTAACTTCTGTAACTTCAGCATAACTTCTTATTGTTCTAACCTACCCAGTTGTGGTGCTTTTTGTCTTAGCAGGCACAAGAACCACTGTGACTGACTTTGACTTTGAGAAGGAGTGACAGCTCTCCACAGGTGTTCCACTGTTTTACTCTTCAGAGGCAGGGTCTGCTTCTTCTTAATGTCAAAGCTATACTTTCAGAGATCATTTCTATAGTGTGTTACTAGAGAAGTTTCTCTGACCATGTAGGGTGTCTTCCTAAATGTCATTTTTTATGTACATTAGTAAAATTAGTCACACCCTGAAGATCAAGATTTCACGTTAGGTGCCCTTCTAGGAATTGTCTGGGTCTTATTGCTGTTGTGGAGGGATTCTGTGTGTTGCTGATCGTGTTATTCCATGTTACCTTTTCCAGCTAGCTCTTGTGGGTGCTGACAGGCACAGATGTTCTGTCTGGTGATTTGATAGCCAGCCACCTCACCGAGCTCTCTTGGGTTAATATAATTTCCCAATTGAGTTCTCCAGGACCACTGCTCCACTGACTCCAAGTCATGTGGGTTTTATTCCTTTCTTTCTGTTACTTTATTTCTTCTTTGGTGTCTTTTTTAATTTGGTGGTCAAGGGCTTGTCCCACCTTAGGTGTTGCTCACTGCAACAAGAGGATTATGATCTGCCTTTGGGAGGTGGTACCCAGAGCCCAAGCTGACGCTGCTGTTGGTGATGAAGAGCTCATTGCTGGCACCTTGCAAACATGTAGAGGGTTCATATCTCACTGAATGTTCATGTAGCTTTTATTGTTGGCTAGACTTTATGTTAAATCCTAGGTGTACAGTATTGTACTGGAAGTCTTAGTTAATGCAGTAAGACAAAGAGAAGTTACAGACATTAGGATGAAATTATAAAGGATGAAATAACTCTGATGTTCTTCACAGACGATGTAGCATTTGAAGAAAGTCCCAAAGCACAGGCACAGAAGTGATGCCAGTAATGAGTGAGTTCAGCGGGATTTTAGATACTTAGTTATTATATAAAATCAAATATGTTTCTGCATACTGGCAGTGAATGGAAGATAAAATGAAGTATTTTGTTTATTATACAATGAAAGATCAAATAACCAAATAACCAGGCATAACTCTAATGAAAGATGTGCAAAAACCATAAAATGTGATTGAGGGAAATTCAAGAAGAGAAATAAATACATAAGTGGAGAAATGAATACATACATGCATACATGTTCTGGGTTAGAAGACTCAGTCACGTAAAGATCTCATTTCTCCCAAGACTGGTATATAGATTCAGTGCAGTACTAATCAAAACCCACAGGAGTTTTAGGGGATATCAGAAAAAAATCAAGGAGCTACTCCTAACATGTATATATCAGTAAAGTCAGGGAAGAGTGGCGAAGCCAGCCTCGAGGAGGGCAGCTGGCTGGGGGCCAAGCTTGTCCCAAAGCTGTCACGATTGAGGGAAGGGGGGTGTGATGGGCTCAGTGTCTAAGTGCAGTCACTGGGTGACAGGGAGAAGCTGATGGAATCACAGAGCTGATTCCAAGGGGGAAGATTTGCGTCTGTGCTTCGCTCTGAATGGGCTCTTTTAACCCCACCCCGGTGTACTTACTTCTCAGGTGACGCTAACCTGTTCTGAAACTCATCGTCTACGTTTTGCATTTTGGTTACTGCGATTCTGTTCTAGAATTTCCTTTTGGTCCTCTTTCTGATCTGCTGTGTTCTGTGCTGTGGCTGCTGGGTCGCTCATGAAACTCAGAACCCCTTTTGACTTTTCAGGGACTTGTGAGCACAGCAGTTCTCAAGGTAGCGTGTGACCCCTCTGAGGTCCGTTTCTTGCTGTCTCCTGTGTCTGTTGTCACTCAGGTTGTCTTGTCTCCTTGTGTGCCTGGTTATTTTCTATGTCCTGATTGCATTCTCATAATTGTAGGAGTAACATGAAGCCTTAGATGTCATTGTCACTCCCTGGAGAGATTTGTGTTGGGTTCTGGCAGGTGCCAGAGGTACTAGGGGCCTGGGGTCACCGTCCTCCATAGGGATTGACTTCAACACCCATGGGCCTTTCTCCAGCCCAGTGGGAGCTTCTGTTCTCCTCACACCATGAGGAGGGCCTTGCCGGCAGTATCAGAGCCCCAGTTGCTGCACAGACCTGGGCAATGCCAACACCACGATGTGACCTGTGTCTCCTTTTGAACAGTCAGGGAGTGGGGGGGAGGGCGAGGAGTTAAAGCTGTGACAATTGTCTTATGGTGTCTCAAGCAGCAGATGCCAGAGTCTCCCTGCTGGCACTTGCTGTGGGCACAGTGTAGAGTTGCATAGTTGCCTTGGGTTGCCATGGCAGCTGGCACAGCCTGACTTCTGCCCAGGGTGCCCTTCAGGACTTGGCTGCTGGGCTGAGATCTCCCTCTGACTGTGATTTGTACCTCGTTACCCATCCTGCCCCCCCGCCCCGCCCTGGGAGAACCTGCTGTGGTTGGCCCGCCTGACACACAGACCCTCCAGTTAGGACAGTAGGTTTTGTCTTTTCTGGAGGAGTCCCTGAGCATCGCCTCCCCAACACTGATGCCCTGGAGGGGCCTCCACTATAAGCCCCCTCACTCCCAGACCAGGTGGTCTCCCCAAAAGCCAGGAGTGAGCTCAGGGGCTGGGGGCTGCTCCCTGCTGCCTCTTTGCCTCCTTCCTGGACAACCTGGGGTCTGACTCACGAAGAAGCCAGAGGACCTTTATCCACCAGCAGGCGCGTGGTCCACATGGCACATTCCTCCATGGTGGGCACTGTGCGCCTACCTGGGATGCAGAGAGCTGCACCCAGGGGTGGCCCTATTGGCTTCTGTAGTTACCTGAGTGCCTTGCTGTCAAGACCCCAGCCCTGCCCAGGGTGTCACTCTGTCCCTGAATAGGTGCCAGCACCCACCAGGCTGTCTAGGCACAGAGGCTGCCAGTGCTGCCCACTTTCTGCAGGGACAGAGATGACACACACAGGAAGGAGGAGGACAGTGCTCAGCGACCCTGGTGGAAAGAGGATGGGGTATAGTCTCTCCTCCAGCATGCTTGTGCTCACCTGGAATTCGAGGTGTTTTCCACGCCCCCCTTCCATCTCTTTTAAAAATCTTCTGTCCTGTTACCAAGGACCCATTCCTAAACTGGAAGAAAATATGTTCAGGTTGAAGCAATACAAAGTACCTGGGGATTAAGCCTAGGACCTTCACACTGAGCTACATCCCCATTGTTTATTTCTTATTTTGAGAGAGGAACTCCCTAAGTCACAAAGTTGCTCAGGCTGGGCTCCAATTTATAATCCTTCTGCCTCAGCCTCCCATAGTACTGGGTTTCCAGGTGTGCACCATCACACCCAGTTACTACTAGTTTTTAAAACAAAAGGGTAAGTTTTTATGAAAAGGAGAAATGCAGAGGTGATTTTTGCCCAGGTTGCAGCGGGGTCAGGGAGACGAGCTGTAAATCCAAACAGGATGGAGTTCTGAGTGGCCCTTCCACCCGAGGGTCTGCTCCCCTGTCAGCTGGTGTTGGTGTGCAGGTGTATACCCGCGGCCCCAGCAGCACACACGATGTAAAGACTTTCTTACTGGGAAGTGGAGGTCCTGCTGGAAGCCAGGCCAGCAGTGTGTTGTGTGCATGGCCTTCATTCCTGGAGGGTGACCGCAGAGGGGCCCCATGCATGTCGGCCCAGAGCCTGGGGTCGCCCTGAGGTGCACGTGGGTGGTGTGGGCCACTGTGGGTCTCAGCACCTGGCTCTCCCGTCCTCCATGGCCTTTTCCCTTGGGGGCTGCCCGGAGCCAGTGAGACAAAGAGCGAAGCTTAGACAGCTGCCTGCAAATATTAAAAACAGCAGAGTGACTTTCAATATTTTTTCCTTTTTTCTGATTTGTGAGAAAAACAAAAGAAAAGAACACTTGGGCCAGGTTTCTTTAGCATAGTGGTTCTCAGACAGGGGTGACTTTGTCCCTGGACATGGCGGCAGTGCCTGGGGACCTGCTGGCCATCACTTGATGGGGCTGCAGGTATGGGATGCTGGTCCACACCCTACAGGCAGAGGACAGCCCTATGCATCAGAGAAGGGTCCAGGCACAGACACCGGGGTGTGTGGGGGGGCTGACTCGGAAGTCTGCGGGTGTCTTTTGGCAGAGCCGGTGCCCGCTGTATATGTGTCCTGACTGCAGCACCATCAAACTTACTGGGAACAGTGAGACGGTGGGATGTAGTGGGCAGCACATGGGCCCAGAGCCCCAGACAGGTATGGGTTTGCATCTTGGCCTGTTCAAGTACCACCTGGCCGAGGAAGCCAGGAAGTGAGCCTTGCTAGCTGGACACTGCGAGGATCCTGTGCAGTGCTTGGGGGTGGTCACTGGCTGCTCCTGAAAGAGACTGCGGTGCCGCAAACTCCTCCCACGTCTAAGGATGGTGGTGCAGGGCCGCAGACGCTTGCTTTTGTAGGTTTTCCTGTTGTCTCAAAGCATCCCCTCCTTTCCTATCCTGCAGTGGGACCAAGGGAGGTATCAGCTTGCAGCAGCGCATCTCCCTCCCGATCATGCTAGAAAGAGCTTTTTTGGGTGCAGAGATTATGGCCCTGGGGTGCACAGGGACAGTTTCCTTACTTCTGAAATTGTGGCCACTGCAGACGGACGTCCAGGAGCCCTGGCTCTTCCCTGCCCAGCAGTCTCTCCGAGCAGCCCTGGAAACTGCTCTTTGCCGTCATCTCAGGTATGAAGTAGAGTGGAGCACTTGGTGAGTCTGGGTGTCTCCAGCAGAGGAGGCCAGCATCCTGGCCCATACACCAGTGGCCACACTGGGGACTCTGGTTCTCTGTGGAGGTTGGCTCTGGCCAAGCTGCTCACTTGGTGCACCGGCCAGCACGGTAGGCAGGGCAGGGGCTCTCACTGCAGGGAGGAGACTGGGCCCGCTGGGTGGGACTGCCTTGACCCCTGACCAGGCTGGGCAGTGCTCTTGGCCCTGGGGCTCATTGTGCTTGGAGATTGGGGTCCACAGAAAAAGGAAGGGTTTTTTTTTTTTTTGGCAGAGCATGGGCTGAGCCCATCCCCCTCAAGAGTTAGGTGCAGTCTGGGCCCTGTGCGCCCTTGGGACCGAGGCAGTGGCTGCCCCTGTGGTTGAAAGGGGCCTGCTCCCCCGGCCTGAAGACTGCAGGTTGCCCTCCCCCAGAGCAGAGGGTGGGAAAGCTGGGCTCAGATCAAAGGTAAGAAGGATCGGCCCCAGGTAATCACTGGTCATCATTTGGGGCTGATAAATAGCCCTACATCCCCAAGACTGGGCACAAGCTTCGGTAACTACATGCTGAGGAGGGACTGGATTCCTGAGGTCAGTCCTCTGGGCCAGCAGGCGGTGGCCTGCTGGCTCGGTGCAGCACCCTGGGGACTGGATAATGTGTCCCTTCCTCTCTCTCGACCCTGCAGCACGGGTGGTCACAGCTGTTCACAGAGTGCTCCTTCTGGAAGGTTCCTGTCATGGAGCTGGACAGGGCATTTCTCCGTGCCCTTTGGCCAATCCCATGTGGGGATGCTGGCTTCTCTAGGGCCTGCACCATGTCCTGAGCCTAGCATGGGTGACTCAGGTCATCTTCCCACCAAACAGCCACCCACCTCACATACGTGTGTGTTTACATGCACAAGACCCCCCCCCAGCTTTCACAACATGAACACAAGCATGTACATAAGTGCCCAGCTTGGGCCATGTGTGTGCACATGCATGGGGTTGCCGGCGCACGCAGACATGGGTGCCCACACTCACGGGGCTGCCGGTGCACGCAGACACTGGTGCGCACACACATGGGGCTCCTGGCACACGCAGACATGGGTGTGCACATGCATGTACAGCTATAGGCCTGTGGCACACGTGCTTTACTGGCCCACAGGCTGCTTCCTGGGCCACACACTGGGGCTGTGGTAGCCATGTTCTCCCAGGCTCCCCAGCGAGACACTCATCCCTGACCCTTCCCCGGATTTTACAAATGCGCTAGGGCTGTGATGCTGTCTGGGGAACCCACAGCTCGCATTGTCTCAGGGTTCGCGGGAACAGAGCAGGTTTCTGCTCCAGCTGATGCCTTCACCAGCTGTGGCCCCACTCTGGGATTACAACCCCACACCTGCTCCCAGCCCCATGGGCACCCCCCCCCCACACCTGGACCCCCCCCCCCCGCACTGCACACCGCAGCCTCCTGGCCCATCTGTCCCCCTGCCAGGCTCAGGACAGCTTGCGGGGAGACTGGTTTTTTCATTTGGCATCCTGAGATCTCCGCCTGGCACATTAGAAGGCTGCAAGTATTTGTTGAATTAATGAGTGACGACACTTTTAATTAGAGTTCCTTTGAGTTTAGATTGAAGATTAGAATTTTTAGAAAGACAGTGCACCGCCCAGTTTTTAATTATGAATGAATTGTGCATGCAGTCAGGGGCCGTAATTACCGCGAGAACCTGGGCGGCCTTTTCAGGACCCTTGGGGTGCTCAGGGAGGGAAATCCAATTTGTTACTTCTAAGTCATCCCTTAATCACTTAATAACAGGATATTTGATATTAAGGTAATTTCCCTGTGTTCCCACTGACTGTGCTCACAGTGCTGAGGGAAGAATGCGGGGCTGTGGGACCCTCGGGCGGTGGGCGTGCTGAGTGTGCAGGTGTGAGGGTGGGTGAAGGGGTCGAGTGAGCGTGAAGTAGCGTGAGGATGTGGTGTGTGTGTCACTGAGGGGAGAAAGGAACTGGGGAGCCCTTGCTCTGTGGCCCCGTGTGCTAATAAGTAGGTGCTCAGTTAAAGCATGCGAAGTGGAGAGAAGCGGCCCCGGAGCCAGGTGGGAGAGGAACAGGGACGGAGCTGGAGCAGGGTGGGCCCGTGGCCCTGAAGCCCACTGTGTGTGGACTGCGTCCCGCGGGTGACTCCGAGTGGCACCTGCAGTATGATCGTTCATCCCAAGTGGCCTTGCAAAGTGTCATTGTCAGAGCAAAGCAAGAGACTCGCAAGTGCTGACCAGACATAGCCCATGGTGGAAGGTGGGTGCCTGCTGCTCCCCACACCCTGGGCCCAGACTGTTGGGACATGGGTTCTGAGGATGCCAGATGCGCCCAGCGCCTGTGGGTGGATGCAGAGGGGAGCTGGCTTGGAGATGTGGCTTGGAGCCACCCAGAGTCAGGTGTGCTGTGCCGGGGATGTGGGCCAACTGCCAGATTGTTTGCGCTCTGCTCGCCATACTCCCTTCTCTGCAGGCCCCTTGATGAGGAGCCAGGCGAGGCCGCTGGTGGTGGGGCGGCCCGGGGTAGCCTCGGGCCCCGAGAATCCTGGCTCGACCCCAGGCGGGCTCTCATTAGTCTGGAGAAGAGAATGGGGTGCTAACAAAGGCCTGGGAATTGGAACCGAGGAGCCAGTGTGACACGGAGCCCGCTCGAGATCGGCAGGACCAGCGCTAGGTGGAAAGGGGTTTTGTTCAACTTTGAATGTGGGAAACTAATTCCACCATCTGGAGGTGGGGAGAGGAGTGAATTAAAACAAAATGCTCAGCCACAGCAAGCGCTTAAGTGGTAACGCAGACAAAAGGGGGTGCAGGACTCACGGGTTCCCTGCTCCAGGGCTGGAGGCTGTGCATGGGGGCCCTGTGATTTTCCTCTCGTTTCCTCTGCAAGAATCTCTAGTTGGTGAATAATCTGAAACTACTTTGCCTCCCTCCTCTAATGTCATGCTAAATCGGTCTCTTGAAATTTGGGGCTGGAATTCTCTTAGCAAATATTTAACTAGAGAAAAAAACAATCCCTGCCTCTCACTGCTTCAGGGTCCCAGTGCAAGTTGCAAATTAATAGACGTGGAGGCCAGTATTTGATCTGCTCCCAGCCCGGCACTGAACTGGAGGGAGGGTCCCTGGAAGGAGCAGGGTGGTCTGTGTCCCTCACTGGGTGGTGTCCCCCACCGGTGGGGGTGCAGAGCAGGTGTTTGGCTCCGGGGCAGCAGCGGGGTCTCCCTCAGCGCCTGGGGTGGGATCTCTGTGAGCGGTGGGGACTCTGAGGAATCTTTAGGTGAGGGAGCAGGTGTCCCTGAGTGATTCTGGGGCTGCTCCCAAGGGGTGGGTGGATTCATAGTGGTGTCCACATCTCAAGAGAGGTCTCAGGGCTCTGGGGGCACCTCAAGGGTTCCTAAGTGGGGAGACTGTGAGTCCCAAGAGAGGTGGCCCTTCCATGGCCCCAGGGGCACAGATGCTGTGCCCTTTATCCAGGGGGAGGCTGGTTTGCAGACTGCTAGGAAGCATGCGGACCACATTTATAGTGCCCACCTCTGCAGTGGGCCTCCCTGGCAGTGCCCTTCCTGCTTCCCCTTCCTGGCCGTCTGGGCTGAGGGCCCTGGGTGTCCCTTCCTGCAGGTGGCTTGAGCGCCAGGCACCCTGTGCCTGCAGTAGTACCCACTCACCTGGGATGGGCTGCAGGCTCTGATACTCGGGTGCTGGTGCCTTTACCGTCACACCTTTGTGCTTAAGTAGGTGCAAATGAGTGGTATTAGCTGCGCGGCTTCCTGTCCTCATTAAGCCTGTGCAGTTAATAATTATTCTCTGCTCGGAAAGTGTGGATGTAAAAGAGCTGAATAGGCACCCGGAGGCTTCCAGCCTCACTGCCCGGGCAGGAACATCACAGCCCGTATCCTTGGTGGCTGTGTCTCGGGGCAGCCCTGAGCCCCGCTCCCCGAGCCCCCGACTCTCATCACTGTGATAGCAGAGTGCCTCTGGCCACCTTGCCGGGCTGTTGGAGGAGCGAAATCAGGTAATAGGTAATAAGTGAGAGAGCTGGATGCGGCTCTACCATCCTCCCAGGTGGTAGGAGGCCACTTATCTCCGTCTACCTGGGAGGAAACTGAGGCATGGAGTACTTTGCGCAGCTTGCTCAAGGTCACGGAAGGTGGGCGGCAGAGTGGGGCTGTCCCTCCCTCATACAAGGATCTAAGACTCGGTGGGAAGCTGTGGATCCCTGCCTCACTGGGGGTCCCTGGCATCCTGGACACCTTCCTCCTCCCCGCTTTCCATGCTTGAGTCCTCCTGGGCTCCCCCTGCCTCCAGGGAGCACCTGCACAGCAGCTGCCCGCCACTCTGGCATGAAGCACCAGCGGTCCTGCAGTCAGGCCACGGCAGGGTGGCCCATTACTGTGCATGGGGTTCCAGGCCCCCGCCGGGGTGATTTGAATGACAGGTGAACTTCAGCGGCCAGTCGGGTCTCCCGGAGCAGGAACTGGTGAACTCGGGCTGCCTGCTCTCCTAAATAATGCCCTCGCTGTCACCTGTTTCTATGTCACTTGCACGGCCTCAGCAGCTGTTCCTGCTTGGCCCGGTACAGGATCCTAGGCCCTGGTCTTGTGTCTCTGGGCCCCAGGGTGGGGTGACTAAAGGCTGTCCTGGCCAGGAGCTCCCATAATCCCATAATACTCTACGTGCTGCACCCCCTGTCACCCAGCCACTGTGGGAGGGCTAAGTGGACACCACATGGACCCTTCTGGGCCAAATTGGGGAACCTCCAGTGACACAGAGCCGCTCCAGTCCCACCCAGGTCTCACCTGTAGTCAGAAAGTTGTCAGTGTATTTGTGGCCATTCTTTAAATCCGCTGTTCAATTCCTTGTGTCCACCCCAGAGAGGTCAGTGAGCCTGCCCTTCTCCCGAGTGTGCCTTGGAAACAAGGTTCCCTTCAGGCTGAGGCCTCGGCCCTGCCTCCTCCATCCAGTCCAGCATCATCCATTCCCTGTTCTCTTTCACTTAGAGAAAATTTATTATTTGGAAATAATTCAAATAAATGAAATCATGCACCCTGCACACACGTATGGTGCGAAGGATGGCACCGCCCTGTGTGGCTGCACCCCACACATGCTGTAGAGCCCTCCAAGTGCTCTGAAAACCAAAACACAGACTTAAATTCCTTTGGCAACAAGACATGACCCAAAGTGAACAGATCCTTGACGGTTGTCGCAGGCTGTCATGCGGCCACCCTGGCACAGCCACAGGAGAGTGGGCATCAGACCTGGGCCCCATCCTTGCGGCAGGGGGTCCATGTCCCCTGCTCCCCTTCTCAGTTCCAAGAAGTCCAGTTCCTCACCACTGGGGCCCGCGGGGTTCAGAGGGACAGTTCCCCACCTGTCTTGTTGAGGAACCTGGTGGAGGAGGCCAGACCTTCTGGTGGCTCCCATTGTCCCTATGTGCCTCGCTGGCAGTGGTCAGCTCTGAGAAGGAGTGAGAGTGGCGTTCATGGGCCGGCCGTGGCTGGTTGACATGTCTGGGGCTGGAGGACGCAAAGCTGTCCCTTGGCAGGCCCCCAGGGGTCCCCTTGGCACAAAGCCTGGCATCATTCAGCTCAGAACGAGGCCCTTGCTTGTTCAAGTCCACATTGTGGTTTAATCTTTGCCTGTGGGGACTTGGCTCAGCTTCCTGGGACGAGGATGGGAGGAATGCCTCTGGATGGCTCCCTGCTGGCCTGGCCAGCGCCACCCTTGGGGACCAGCTGGCACAGAGAAGCCCTGGACGGTGCTGCCAGGAGGTGCTGGGCCAGCCTGGCTGTAGTCGAGTCACAGTGTTCCCTGGGACTCTCCGGAGTCCAGGGTGTTTGTGGTGTTTCCATGGTTGGGGAGGTGCAGACTTTGAATGGTTTCTAGGGACGTTTGGTTGTGGCTATCCTAGGTCACAGTGCTGGAGCAGAGGCCTTTGCTTCCCCCGCAGACCTGGCACAGCCTTGCACTCTGGTTTGTGAGCACCAGGCCAAGGAGGCAAAAGAGGTGTGCAGTGTGTGGTGATGTTCGTTTTCAACAGATGGGTGCAGGCATATTGTCCGTGAGTGCTGCAGACGGAAAAGCAGGGACTGACTCTCTGGGTGGCCTCTGGCTGCCCGTGGTGGCTGGCAGGTCCGCACCGGGGCTGGGGAGCACAGGTGAGCCCACAGGTGCACGGTTCTTGCACAGTGTGCACTTCGTGGTGTAAACAGACTGTGGCGGTGTTGGCGGCTTCCCCCAGCAGGATCTTGGCCTTTTCCGGCTGAGTGACTTCGGGAACTCCAAGGTTGGCAGGCAGGCAGGCAGGCAGCTTTGCGGCTCTGCTGGCTTTCTCATTTTGTTTTGTTTCTGTTTTGCAGTACCCAGGGCCTTCCCGCATAGTTACGTCCCCAGCCCTTTTTATGTTTTATTTTGACTGAGTTTCCCTAGGTCACTGATAGTCCCCACTGGGCTCAAACTTACAATCCTCCTGCCTCAGCCTCTGAGAGTGCTGGGACTGCAGGTGTGCGCTGCCCTGTGCAGCCCTTCACAGCAATCTGCATTCCTCTGACTTCACTCTCTGGCTGGATTTTAGGGAACTCGTTCTTAAACTGCCTTTTGAAGTGGTTTGCTCCTTTTTAATAATCTCATGGAAAAATGAAACAAATTTTTATTAAGAGCCACAGTTTTAACTCTTTTTCTTTTCTGTCTTGCTATGCAGTTCAGGCTGGCCTTGACCTCACTTGTAGCCCAGGCAGGTCTCGAACTTGAAATGATCCTCCTGCCTGTCTTGAGACCCTGTCTCAAAAAAAAAAGGACAAACCCCCCCCAAACAAACAAAAACCCCCAAAGCACTGGTGTCGTCTGCAAGTGGGTGTTTGGGTTTCTTCATCTTGGCTACCAGGAAGGACTGCTGGACATCATGTACGAGTTTTTATGACCACATTTTCAGTTCTTTCCAATTGCATGTACAGGTGGAAGTCTGGGTCCTGGGTGAATTCTGTGTTTAGCTTTTGGAGGAACTGAGCCTTTGCTCTTAATGAAGGAGCCTGTCAGAGGCAGTTTTGCCTTGAAGGCTCTGATCGAATGCTTGGGGTACTGTGTCCCCAGCCCTGAGCAGATAAGGGAGTGGGGCTCAGCCCAAGGCCATCTCCTGGGTTCTTAGAGTGGGGTAGCGTCTGGGCAGTCCCTGGCTGCCCGGGTGTACGGGAGGCAGGAGACGTGAGCAGCTGGCCTGCGGCCCTGGGCCTGTCAGGAGTCGCCAGCACCTTCCAGCAGCCCGGCAGGGTCCTTATCTTGATTTTTGTGCTGGGACGGAATGCAGGGCCTCACACTTGCTGGGCGTGTATTCTGCCACAGCCGCAGCCCCAGCCCTTGTTTATTTTTCATTTTGAGACACCCTCTTACTAAAGGTACCCAAGTAAGACTCAAACGTGCAATCTTCTTGCCTCAGCCTCCTGAGTAGTTGGGATTACAGGCCTGTATGTACTCCATCACCTGGCAGGGTTTGTATCCTAACTTAAACCATTGGGGGGCCTCAGGGCGTGCTTCCCATGGTGTGGAGTGTTTGTTTTCAGAGCGTGTGAGGTGGGCTGCAAAGGCTGGAGGGCCCAGGCCAGGTGCTGCAGAGGCCCTTGCAGGAAAATGCCGGGCATCCCTGTGGAATCTGGTGCCGAGCCCTGGCTGCCTTTCTGAGGGGATGTGGGGCAGAGGGGGCACAGATGGGAGGAGTCCAGAGTGTGGCGGGGATACCTGAAGTCGACTTAGGTGAAAGAAGCCGATGGCAGCCAGGCAGGCCCATCATGACCCGGATCCCAGGGCAGGAGTGTAGGTGACCCCCAAAACAGGTCGTGAGAGAGGAGTGCTGGGCCAGGGAGGATCTGGGCCTGGGGCAGGAAGGGTGGGGCTGGTGCTGGTGGCAGAGCAGTAGTGGAAATTTGAGGTGTGGAGCAGGGTCTGGACAGGAGGACCCCAAGACAGAGGCTGGGTCCCTCCTTTCCCCTGTCCCGCTGGAGATGGGCACCGGTGGGGATGGGTGAAGGGCAGTTGCTACTGCCTTCTGTACCCTCAGCACCAGGCACAGGCCTGCTGCCCCTTTGGCACTGGCAGCCTGCGTGGCCACAGGGGAACACAACTTGTGCAGACCCCAGGGGCACAGCCTGCTGCTTGCAGGGTGCGGGAAATGCCAGGCTAGGTGGGGCCGCCCCCACGCCTGCCCTTCTCGTGGATGGATGCAGGGAGGCGGTGCCTTGCCCACCAGCACACTCACCCCACCTACCCGAGTGTTTGCCCCACGTGCAAGCATCTGTCATCTTGAGTCTGTGATGGATCCCAGACCCGGAGAGGTGGGCTCAGATCGCTTTTGTGATCCAGAAAAGAGGAAGCCAGATACCGCCCAGGGACAGGTGACAGATGTCACACCTGTGTCTGGCCTCAGGTCTGGCCTCAGCAGCGCCTACCCTGTGTCCTGCTTCAGCATAGTCCCTGGCTTTGAAAGGGGTGGCCAGGAGTCCTCCTGCCCGGCTTGTGAAGGTCTGGGTGACCCTGCGGGGCCAGGAGCCCCTGAGGTCAGCGGCAGTCTGGGATCTCACACACCGCTCCATGGCTCTGACCCCCACGTCCCACCTTTCCCTCTGTCCTAGGTTGATTGATGACCCCCAAATTCATGTCTGCCTGAGCCTCAGCATCGGGTGTTGCCTGGAAGCAGGGCCCTGGTAGAAGTTGTCAAAGTGAGCACTGCGGTGGTGGAGCCGGCTTTGGACTCTCTGGTGTCCTTTTAAGGGAAACAAACAGACACAAGGACACCACGTGATGTGCTGGCAGGGGTGGGAGGGATGCGTCTGCAGGCCAGGGATGACAGTCTGTGACACTAGGCCCGGTCAGATCCTCCACGGGCCCTCAGTGGAAAATGGCCTGGCCGACACCAGGACTCTGGGCTCCTGGCCCCAGAAGTAAGAGGCCAAATGTCTGTTGTAGGCGCTCAGTGGAAACTGTCAGGGCAGCCCCAGGAGACATCACCTGCCGCAAGGTCTGCAAACTGCAGCTCAGTCCTGCTCCTCCTGCACTGGGGGCCACCAGAATGTGGTGTGAACACTGCCTCAGTGTCCCTGGGCGGGCACTGCCATGAGGGCTCAGTCAAAGTCCCCCACCATGCTCCTGCCCTGTCCCAGCACATGGGCGGGGGTCAGCTGTGGAGACCTGGGAAGCTCCTAGGTGGCACTGGGGTAGAGCGGAGCCCTGCTGTGGGCATCCACAGGCCCTGCCCCGCTGTCCTCAATGCCTGCTTCTCATGCTCTTGGGGACAGTGTGGGACGCGTCTTTCCCAAGGAGGCCCGTGGGAGCTGTGCTGGCCTAGCTTTGAGTGGTCAGGGACATGGGAGCTGCTGGTCCCCGAACCGTCCTCCAGCTGTGGGAAATGCCTCTGAATGCAGCGGGGGCACAGGCCACAGGGCCCCCAGCAACATCCAGGCACACGGGCGGCTGTGCTTTGGCCCGGCCCACACTCCTGCGGAATCTAACACACAGGGCGAGGAGTCGGGAGGAAGAACCAACCCCCTTCCTGTTCCCCTAAAGAAGCAAGCGTGGTTCCTCCAACTGCCAGGTCTGCGGAAACCAGACATGGTGCCCGATGTCCCCTGGGATCCTGAGCAGGTGAAGGACAGTGGGAGAGACTGAGGCAGCTGGCTGGATGTGGGCTTTGAAGGGTAAGGGTTGGCATTCAGTGCTCCATACAAATGTAGTCCTGTCTGTACAACGGACCCTGGGTGTGCGGTGTAGGACTCTGCATTTTCACTCCAGAGTTTCTGTAAATCCGAAGCTATTCTGAGGTAAAAGGTTTATTTTGAAA
This sequence comes from Dinomys branickii, assembly GCA_004027595.1. Taxonomy (NCBI): domain Eukaryota; kingdom Metazoa; phylum Chordata; class Mammalia; order Rodentia; family Dinomyidae; genus Dinomys; species Dinomys branickii. The sequence goes on along the minus strand of PVLD010005943.1, from coordinate 80,433 downwards.
AACAAAACCATAGAGAGGTGGGCATGGTGTCGAGTGCCTGTAATCACAGTGCTCTGGGAGGCTGAGGCAGGAGGATTGAAAGTTGGAGCCCATCCAGAGCACCTTAGTGAGACCCTGTCTCAAAACCAAAGATTACAAAATGGCTGGGGATGTGGCCTGGCCCAGGAGGCAGAGTTTTCAGCTCTCATGACGCCCGGACCCAACACCCGTCCATCTCTTCTGCCACTGTGGGATGAGGGAAGCACTCTCAGGTCTTGGTACAGAGACCCTGGATTCAATCCCCAGACCCATAAATAAACAAGTTAATAAAGATAAAACACAGTCATTGGTGCAGACAGAACCACAATCCACACAGGAGACCTTGATAGTGCTCTGGGCTCCATGTGGGTGTTTGTTTGCCTTGTGTGAAAGTGTTAGTTTTTCCTTCTAATGTCCCCTTATCTAGATCTGTCCCCATGACAGCAGGAGGTGCCCATTGCCCCACCCTGTGTGGCCTTGACGGGGCGGGCTGTGTGTTATGTCAGCTGGCCTTGATGGACTGCCTGGGTCAGTGTCCCAAAGGACTTGTACCTGGAAAGTGGGGTTGGAAACCACCCCAGCCCACTACAGCTAAATCCATATTTATCAGCAATGGGAACCTGGGGTTCAGGAAGACCCTGGTCTCAAGAGAAGTTAACGTGGGGTCACTGGTGGGATGTCAGTGGCGGGCGTGGACTGTGTTTCCTAGCACAGTGTTAGTTACATTTAATACTGTGTGCTCATCACATCGTCACTTTGCCCCTACATGAGCAGACTCATTTCTAGGACGTAGCTCTTAGCTTAGAACCAGTATGGCTTTTGCATCTGAGGTCAGAACGTGTGATTTAGGATAAAAAGTGTTTTATGACAGTTCACACGCTACTGTAACAGGCTTTTGCAAACAAAAACCAGCTACCCAAAAGAAAGCTTGCATGGGAAAACAAATCTCAATGCTGCCTTGCAGTCGTGGGGGAAGCAGCCCCGGGCACCTCTGTCCTCCCTGTTCACTCCCCTCCCTCCCACAAATGTTTATCCAGTGGCCGCTGAGTGCCAGGAGTGGCTCCCTCCCGACGGGACCAGTCCCGCAGGTTCCAGGTCCAGAGACTGTCGGGGAGAGACAGGTAGAGACATGCAAACAGAATCAGATGGTGCAGCTCTGGGGCAGGCACTGAGTGAGGCTCGTGGCTGGCTCGTCCCAGCGGCATGAGTGCCGGGTCCTCACCGCGAGGGCCAGGCGGCGGTGATCTTGGGCCTCGCTGGGCTGGGGCTGCGGGCCAGAGCACCTTGTTCTCTCCCGTGTGGCCTCCCCAGTGTGGAATCCGGGGACCATTAGGAGCAGGATGGAGGCTGAACTTCTGGAATCCCCCAGTCTCTTCTGCCACGCTGTGGGACACAGCAGCCTCAGCTCCAGCTCTTAGGTGGGCAACGGGAACAAATGCCTTCTCTGGGTGTGCGTGGCCGGGGAGGACAGGGCAGGCACCCTGAGGTTGGCCCCACAGCGTCCTTGCCCATTTGCAGTTTTCCCCATGTTTGCACTTCCTTCCTCATGGCGACGCCCACCTGTGGTGCTTGCCCTGTATCTCGGGCAGCAGGAGCCCAAAGTCCCCCTGCCCTGCAGCTCTAGGAGGCTGTGCCCAGCCCCTGCAGCCTGAGGCTTCACTGGGGCCCTTCCCAGTCAAGGCTGTGCACACAGCGCTTTCTGTGGCATGCCCAGCCTTACAGGGCTGCTGAGCAGAGTACTGAGGGCCTGCTTGGTCTCTAAGTGACAGTGGACCCAGGCCTGGGCCTCTTTCCCTGTCCATCTGTCAGATGGGTGACTCCAGGCCTGCTGGGATCCCAGATTGGCTGTGAGCAACAGAGTACCCGACCATGGAGATGTGACCTTTGTGGTGTGGCCAAGTTAGGTGACTTGAGGTTCCTCCTGGGGACAGCTGTGGCCCTGGGTGCTGGAGAGGAATGGCCTCAGGCTCAGCAGCTTCTGCTGCTCCCAGGGCCCCATGCACCCTGCGGCGCCTTGTCAGGACCATGTTCCCTTGACAGCGTCCTCTAAATGGCCCCCAAACTTTTCCATCCCTTCCCAGAAACAAGTGAGGGGGGGGTCTGGGGTCCTGTGCAGGGAGAGTCTTTGCCTGCAGGGGTCTCAGCCCTGCAGCAGCTGGGGTAGGAGCCCAGGCAGGGGCCACAGGCAGGCAGCTGTGTGAGGCAGCTGGGGAGATCCCACAGCTGTGCCAAGGGAGGCAAAGGTGGCAGGCTTTTCTCAGTCCTGGCAGGTGCAGCCTCCTGGGTGGGGGTCCAGGGGCATTTGAGGGCCTCTGAGCAGGGAGCCCTGGGCCCAGGCAGGGTGGTTGCTGTGGGATGGGGTTCCTAAGGGGCTCTATGAAGAGAAGGGCACTGTGCTTAGGGGACAAGGTGGGCATCAGAGGCAGGAGAGCAGGCTGGGGAGGGCACCCAGGCTGGCTTCCCCTTCGCTGGGTGCATCAAGCCTGTTCCTGAGGTGAGTCCAGCAGCAGCCGGGGCTCCCCTGGGCATCCGAGTGACCCCACTGTCCGTGTGTCCCGCAGACGGCATCCACAGCGTCACAGCCCTGTGCACCCTGCGGGTCACCATCATCACGGATGACATGCTGACCAACAGCATCACTGTCCGCCTGGAGAACATGTCTCAGGAGAAGTTCCTCTCCCCGCTACTGTCCCTGTTCGTGGAGGGGGTGGCCACAGTGCTGTCCACTACCAAGGAGGACATCTTTGTCTTCAACATCCAGAACGACACGGACGTCAGCTCCAACATCCTGAATGTGACCTTCTCGGCGCTGCTGCCAGGCGGCGTGCGCGGCCGCTTCTTCCCGTCCGAGGACCTGCAGGAGCAGATCTACCTGAACCGCACGCTGCTCACCACCATCTCTGCCCAGCGCGTGCTGCCCTTCGACGACAACATCTGCCTGCGCGAGCCCTGCGAGAACTACATGAAGTGCGTGTCAGTCCTGCGCTTCGACTCCTCCGCGCCCTTCATCAGCTCTACCACCGTGCTCTTCCGCCCCATCCACCCCATCACCGGCCTGCGCTGCCGCTGCCCGCCCGGCTTCACGGGCGACTACTGCGAGACTGAGATCGACCTCTGCTACTCCAGCCCCTGCGGGCCCAATGGCCGCTGCCGCAGCCGTGAGGGCGGCTACACCTGCGAGTGCCTGGAGGACTTCACGGGTAGGTGTCGCTGGAGGGGCAGGCTTGGCCCAGGGCACTGGTGTTCACCACACCTGGCACGGGCGGCCCTGGCCAACATGGGAGGAGCTCCCCTGGGTGCCTCTGTCTATTGCCCCTAGGATATGGGCAAGGACAGGGTGCAGGGCCGGGTCAGCTCTGTGCACCCTGAGCCGGTCTCACAAGTGGTGCTTTCCAGGGTCAGTCGGTGGGCGCTGGGGTCCCTACATGCGCTGCTGGTCCCTGCAGACTTAAATTCCTGCTTTATGAGGACAGCAGGGGAGGCTGCAGTGAGCCCACCTGAGGTAACCTGACTGGACAGAGGCCATGCACTATTAGAAGTGGTTTTTAAATTGTAGAAGTGGTTTTTAAATTAAAGTACTTTATTCCTGATTTCAAAAAGTACTTTTTTTCATTTTGCAGTACTGGGGATTGGACCCAGGAAGCACTAAGCTGTGTTCTAGCCCCACTCCACCCTCCTTCTTCTGGGACAGGGTTTCACTGAGGTGCCCAGGCTGCCCTAGGGCTTGGTCCTCCTGTTTCAGTCTTCTGAGCAGCTGGACTTCAAGTGCGCACCGCCACGCCAGGCTGAGTGAGCACTTTATTCCAGATTTGGGTGTAACTGGTTATCGAATAAGAGTGATGTAGGGCGATAACCCTGAGCCATTAATCATCCGGGTTCTAAAAGAAGTTGCCCATCTTTTCATGCCTCATTGCACTGTCGCTGTAGGTGACTCACCCTCCTGCCTCTGAAGCCGCACTTACCGGGACACGTCCTGGCTCATCGTGAAGATAAATCATTTCCAGTGCAGCCAATCGTTGCTTTTTAAAAATAAAGAGACAACCCGAGAGCAGTTCCAAAACACATGCTCTCTCTCTTCTTCTCGGCCACAAATCTTGCTATGGTCTTTGATCGCCTGTTTCGGAGAATTACAGCCCATTTGAAGACTTGGTTCACCATGGTCCCAGGGGAATACAGTGTTTTTGGAAAGCTTGCTAGAGATTAGGTGTGGCTTGATTTCTGCCAGAGGTGGCTTTGAGCTTCTTCTATGGACTGTGTCCATGATTAACGAGTTTAATCTAAACATCTAAGAAATAGTTACCCAGCAGGGGCTTTACCCACTTTCCTGAGTGCATACACCACTTTCCTGAGCCTGCGGCGAGGGCTGGAGCTATTAACAGATACTTAGGGCGTGTCCATGTTATGGAACGTTGATCCTGAGTTCCCGTTGTGGCTGTGGTTAGGAAGGAAGGGAGGGAGGGAGGAAGGAAGGAAGGAGAGAGGAAGGAAGGGAAGGAGGGAGGGAGGAGGGAAGAAAGGAAAGAAGGGAGGGAAGGAGGGGGAAGAGGAGAAGGAAAGAAGGGAGGGGCCCCAGAGGCCACGCAGCCCATGCCTAGGGCCAGCGCCTCCTCACCTGGACCCCTGCCTAGCTGCACCTGTCTTGGGGCTCTTCCTCGATACTCTCCAGCCCCTCTGCCCCAAAACCTTGAGCTGGTATCTGCGCCTCTTCAGCAGTGTCTGCCGGGATGCTCCAGCCAGCCTGCTGGGCAGCTCTGGAGAGCAGCGCCCATCCCCAGCTCTTTCTGCCATGAGGCTGGCTGAGCAGCGCTGCCCCAAACCTTCTGCCGAGGCCGCTATCCCAGAGCACAGCGAGCAGAGGTGTGGCCCTCCCTCCTGCTGCTTGGGTATTGACCCAAGTGCCTGCTATATACCAGGGCACTGCACACAGTCAGATCTCAGACTGCACATTTGAGTGGGTGGCCGAGTTAACCTGTGAAGCAGGACCCTGACAGCCCTGTCTGCGGGTGGCAGCTAACACGGTTGCCTTGAAACCAGGCATCTGGCTGGGGCCCCGACAGCCCAGGCTGCCCTTAAACTTGCCCTTGCCCTTCAATGTGACTTTTGCCCTTGAACTCAGCTCCTCCGAGACTAGCAGGGTGCAGTCAGCTCAGGCCTTGACTGGGGCAGGACAAAAGCCACACCACTGGGGACTGGACCCCCGAATCCCCTCTGAAGACAGCTTGACCCATGGGGGACGCGATTGACTTCTGAAGTCTTCCAATTTCCCTTTCATCATCAGGCTCATTTTCAGAAAGCTAATGGCCTGGATGGATAGGCTGGCTGTCATCGCTGGGGGACTGGGGAGACTGTGATTGGCAGAAGACTAATTTGAATCTCTGGCTGCTGAGAGCACCCTCCAGGTTTCCCTGCAGATAAGACTCATTAAGACTGATTATTTTTCCTGGGCACCCTTCCTCCCTTTTTCCGGGTTCTGTTTTTGAGGCACAGGTCCCTCTGGAGGAGGTAATTGCGCTCACTGACTCACGATGACAGCCCCGCTGTCGTCACACAGCTTTCATTACCGCTTCCAGTACCCCTCCCCGCACTGCTGCCTTTGAGCTCTGGGCCCCGCAGTTGAAGGGTTGGAATCGTCCCAAGCAGCACTGGGCCCTTGGCTTCCTGGCTGCAGGACGGAGACCCAGCAGGAGCCAGCAGAGGAGGGCACCTGTGAATTTCCGGAAAGGCTCTGCGAATGTGACACTGGAGGAAGCATGGTGACCACCTCCCCTTGTGTTCCTGAACCCATCTGGGCCTTGGAGAGGCTCCTGGCCAAGGGCCCAGAGCCCTGGTCTTTGCAGCGCGGAGAGGGCTGCTCGCCCCTCTGGAAGGGATGGGGATGGAGCTGGCTCCCGGTGTCTCACCCTGCAATTGTTCCAGAACAACCCGTCTCTCTCCCTCCTCAGCCCCTGTGATTCTCTGAACATGGAGGTTTTTGTGACATTCCCAAGTCCTTGGCCCTGGGCTCTCACTGGGGCTGCAGCCTCCTCCTCCCTGTCTCCGGCTTCCTCCTCCATGTCCGTATGTCTAACTGCCCTTCCTCCACTCACCTGTCTCCTGTGCGCCTCCCCATCAACGTGGGCCTGGGTCACCTCCTCTGCTCTGGGAAGGTTCCGGAAGACTCCCTTCCCTCTGGTGGCTTCCTGCATTGCCTCCTGTGGAGTTGCCATGTTCATCTGTGCTCCACTCACAGGGGTGGGGCTCCTGGTCTCCAGGTCTTGGTGCCTCGGGCAACGGAGATTTGCAGCAGGGGTTCACGGAGCATGTCACTGCTGTGCTGGTCACTGTGCAGACGGCACTGCCTGTGTTGCCTTGCTCAGTCCTCACACTGGCTCTGCAGCCTTGTTTTGTAAATGGAGAAATTTCCATTCAGATCATGAAAGCTTTTTTCCAAGCAGCTCTTTGCCAGGGTGATTTGGCCCCTTGGAGGACACAGGACAGCATCTGAAGGGGCTTTTGTTGTCATAGCTGGGGTGGGGGTTCTGGGGTGCAGTTCAGCATTCCAAGCTGCCTAGGATGCTTCTCCTGCACAGGTCAGGTCCAGCATGTCTGTGAGCCGGTGCTGCTCCTTCTCCTCTGAAGTGGCCACCTATGAGGGCAGATGCCAGATCATCTGTCCACCAGTGCACGTGCACAGCTAATGTGGTGTGGGCACATGCTAGGCACGGGGTGGGTGCACTGTGTGTACAGCAGGCACTGTGCAGGTGTGTGGTGTCAGTAGGCACTGTGTTCAGGTGCGTGGTATATACAGTAGGCCCCATGTGCAGGTGCCCGGTGTACACAGTAGGCTCTATGTGCCCGCAAGACAGGGTTGGGAGAGCTGCCCTTTCCTACATGGCCGCAGTGCATCTGTGGGATCAGCCATGCGCCTGTGCTGTGGTCAAAGCACCAGCTTCGCTGCTTCAGTACTGAGCTGGAAGGGACAGCCCCTGCCTGTCTCCTGGATCCCTTCTTGGGACACTGGGTCCCTGTGACTGCTGCCAGTGTACAGCTAGTGAGGCTCGGGGCAGTGAGCTAGAACACTCACTCCCATGTCCTGTGCTCCCATGAGGCCGTCCCCTGCTGTCTCCCACCTCAGGGAGACCTGGAGCAGGCAGCTGACCACTCCAGATCAAAGCATGGATGGACACATTCCTGAGTGAGTTTCCTGTTGCCAGGGGGGCTCTGCTGTAAGCTCATTTCAGCTGTGTGTGGGTCAGGGAGGGCAGGTGTGGCCAGCCCCATTCTTCCCGAGTCTGGGCACCCACTCCCTGGGTGATCATGGGCTTGGTCTTCTCTGTTAAGGTGGTGTCCATGGCTGTCCCTGGCCTCTGCACCCCCAGAATGCCCGGTGCATGCAAGTGGCCAGGTGCTCCTCAGGCTGGGCTTCTCCAGGGTGGGTCAGTGCCTGGGAGACTCTCTGTGGCACTGCTGGCTTCGAGCTCTGCACCAACTGCCCAGGGCCAGAGGCTCTGACGTCCCCTGGAGGGCCTCCCCAGGGGTGAGCATGTTTTGTGCAGATTCAAGGCCAGAGCAATGTTTCATGTAAAAATCACATCACCTGTCTGCTGGTAGGGAGTTTTTTAGGATAAATTCTGGGTTCCTTGGTCCTGTTGTTAATTTGGCGTGACTGTAGCTGTGTTCAGTCTGGGATTCTTTTAGCATCTGGGATTCTCTTAGCAAAGCGGTGGCCTTTCTGTCACCGGGCAGTACCTTAACTCATAAAGTGACCCTGACCCCAGACCCTGTACCTCCCTGTGCGTCTGCAGAGGCCTTGCTCCTTCTGCAGTGAGCTGCGTCGTGAGGGTCGTGTGGATCGATGTCCCCTGAGCACAGGAGAAATGCTGGTGGCCAGCATGAGCCTGGTCAGGATTGCAGCTTGGCCGCAGAATATTAAATATTCGAGCAAAGCTGAGCTTAGTCCTTAAACATGAGAGTTAATTATCACTGAAGTGAAAATCATCACACGGCCTGCGGTTAAAATCTCAAACAAAGCAGAAACAATGCTTCTCTAGGAAAACGCTTCCCAGGCCCTGGGGATCGCTGTGCGTTGTTCTCTCCTTGGCGCGGCTCCTGTCTGTTGCTTTGGCTCTGTCTGCGTGGGAGTGGCAGCAGCGTTTCCCTAGAATGGGGCCGAGTGGGGGAATGTTGTTGTGTATCTGGGTAACTTTTTCTGTGGATCGTGTCCCCCAGGAATATGGACAGGGACTCACCTTTCAGGGTCCACCTTCTCTCGTGGGTCACTGAATGGGAGGTTGGAGACATTGCCCTTCCTGGGAGGCGGTGTCCTTGAGCGGGGTCTGGGGTGGCTTTAGCCACCGGGGAAGTACAGTGCCTGTTATATTGGCCCAGCCCCCTCCCCAGTTGTGCAGGTGCGCCCCAAGTCAGGGATGGGCGGGAATCACTTTTTTTTTTTTTGCCGCAGGAATGCGTTTTTTACTCCTATTTTGAACAATGGGTGTGTCTGCAGTTCTGGGAATTTGCTTCAAAGACATCCGTGAAGTCATGGGAGGAGGCCGCCCTGGTCACAGCCCGAAGCCTCCCCTCCTCCTCCGCTCACAGGGGTGAGCGGTGGGGGGGGCAGGTATCACTTCACCTGGGGCCTTTCCTGGTAGCTGGGCCAGGTGGGAGGGGCCAGGTTGGATCAGGGAGGGGACTTGGTGCCCAGAGTCACCAGGCAGTGAGAAACCAAACAAAGCTGGAGGAGACTCCGCCTGGGAGGGAGGGTGCAAGGACTGCGGCAGGGGCAGGGGCAGGAGGACAGCTCAGACCTTTGCAGCTTGAGCCTGCTTCCCCACTTGGCCTTTTGGGTGCTCGGACAGCTTTAGGGAAGAGACGGGAATCCTGGCCTTTGGGGATAGATTCATAGCCTGGGAAACAGAGGCACTGGTCAGGAGCTTGGTCAGGATACCTTTGTCCCTGCAGCAGTGCTGTGGGGGTTTGGGGTACTGGGACCAGTGCATTTTCAGGAGGTGGACACTGGGCAGGTGTAAGTTCCACATCGGTCCTGGCCTGGCAGCTGTGTGAGGTCAGCCTGCCAGTGTTCATTTACCCATCTGTGCAGCCGGTGCTGACCTGCCCTGAAGGGAAGTTATTGGCGATGGCACTGTGGCACTGGAAGAGTGGCTGCTGCAGAGGCCACCTGTCCGGGTGGCTGGGACTCCAGTGTGGCTCTGTGGCCCTGACCTTTTCTCTGTCCATTTCTCTCTTATGTCCGTCTGCCTGGCTGTACCCTGCAGCTCTGATGCCTGGTGGCTACAGTCTCTGCTAATCTTACTTTTGTCCTGGGGCTGTGTCAGGGACCCTGCACTGTTCAGTGTGGCCTTCCCTGGTCCACAGTCACCTGTGGTTTGTATACAGCCCCTGTGTGGCCAAGGCCTTGGCTGTGAGTGCTGCTGTGTGGGCAGACAGGAGAGGGCTGGGATCTGCCTCAGCCTACTCTGCAGTTATGGTTTGGTGGGTATTTTGCAATGGGAACAATATAATACAGGACACATATTTTATAAAATTATTTATAATAGTCACCCAAAGAATGATATATAAGAGAGTGCAGGAAATCTGTCCACCCACTATGACCAACGAATCCAGATGAGGACCTGGATCCCACGGAAAAGTCCAGCATAAGTCCAGATTAAGACCTAGAGCTCATAACAATGCCTCCCATGAGTCCAGCTGGAGGCCCAGAGCCCACGACAATGTCTCATGCAGCCCTGTTTCGTGGATCTGCACTGGGAAGGCCCAAAGGTCAGTGGTGGAATCTAGAAAGTCTGTGCCAACAGGGTGAAGGAGCTGTGCTAACAGGCTGAGAGATCTGCACTGGAGCCAGGAAGCAATGCTCAGAAGGACCAGAGTTCCCCCCAAAGGTGCCACAGCCGTCCTCAGTAACAGCGAGGTCCTGAGGTCCTCTGATCAAGATGGTCAAGTTCCCATCAGGGAAACCAACACAGCAAGCTTCTCCAATAGACCGGCAGTGCACCATCTTCCCCTCTGGAGCCAGGAAGCGATACTCAGGGTGAGGACTAGAGCTCCCCCAAAGTGAACCAAAGCCATTCTCAGTGCCAGCGAGGTTCTGAGCTCCTCAGAGGATGAAAACAGCCAAGTTCATCAGGAAAGCCAGCATGACGAGCTCCAAAACGACCAACTCCTTGCAGCTTCTACCATCTCCTGACAGCCTCTCTCAGCTCCCAACAACCCTTTCTCAGCTCCCAACACAGCTTAACTTCTTCACCAGGTCTGCCTCTTATGCTGCTGGCAGTGATCCCCAGGTGGGCCTCCCACACCCAGCACCATGCTTACTCAGTTCAGCTAGGGGTTATAAGTTGACCACCAGTTGTCAATGCACTACACCCTGTGTGGGTACACAGATGTGCATGGATGTGGGTGTATATGTGCATGCGTGTGTGTCAGGAGCCAGAGGGTCTCTCACTGGTCTGGTTGGAGCTTTCTTGCTTGGGTGGGAGCCCCAGGTCTGGATGTGGCCTCAGCTTGGTGGCTGGATAGATGGATGGATGGTTGAGGAGTGGGTAGAGGATGAAGGGATGGTTACATAAGTGAAGGGGTGGATGAGTGTGTGGAGGCTCAATGGATGGGTGAAGGGTGGTTGATGAGCGTGTGTGGGTAGATGAGTGGGTGGAAGGTGGTGGGATAGGTGGGTGAGTGAGTGAATGGTAGGTGGGTGGGTGGATGGAAAGGGTGGATGATGAGTGAATGGAAGGGCTGTGGATATTTGGATAAATAGTGAGAGGTGGGTGTGGAGAGGGTGCCTGGGCCAGTGCAGGAAGCGTTTGATCATTTTTGACGGATGCCTCTGCCTTCCCAAGCTCTGCAGTCTCCCCCTGCGTGGCCTGTCTTTGTGCTTCCTGTAGTCGGAGCTTCTGCCTAGAGCTCATTTCAGGCTGCCTCTTTGTTCAGATGAGAGATCCCTTTTCCTGTCCTGGCGTCCAGGGTTATGACTGAGCTCTTGGGTGGGCTTCCTGCCATCACCCGGGTTTGTGTGGCTGTGCCCAAGGACCCCACAGCACCCATTCCCATTGTGATCCCGGGGCCCTGCCATCCACCCCGTTCTTTCTCGACTCCTTGTTGAGTGCTAATCCTGCCGCAGCTCCTGGCCTCGGGGTGCCTTCCATGCCTTGGGCCTGAGTTCTGCTCTTGCTGCCCTTGGAAATTCTAGTTGTTCTAGTTCGAACCCCTTAGCTATTTCTTAGACTAGGAGGGGATCATCTTTTTATTTGCTTAAACACTTAAGTTGGCAAAGCTCGACCTGCCCTTCCCCTCTGGGGGTGCCTCCTGGCCCTCCTGGCAGTTGGGTAGGGGATAAGCACAGTGTGCTTTCTACCCAGCTGGGCCAGGCCTTGTGGATCTCTGTCCCTTCTCCTGGGCCACCTGCAGGGTATTTGAGCAGCTTCCGGAGCTAGCCCCCCTCCCCCCTCGCGCACCCTCCCTGATGAGGCCCAGGCTGTCTGTCTATCCGCCTCCTTGTTCTCCTGATCAGCTGCACACCCACCCCTAGTCCCTCCCTTTGCAAGTGGGCTGTGTGTCTGAGTCCTGGGAAGCCGGGGCATTTCAGTGGCCCAGCATTCCTCCGGCTCAGGGTTGGTGGCACTGGTAAAACCGGCCACAGTCTCTGGGCAGGCAAGGCAGTGTGTCTTTTGGCTACAAGGCTGATGTGGGACAGGTGTTCAGTGACAGGGATGTGTGTGAGATCACTGGGCTGCTGGAAGCCAGTTTTTTGTTTGTTTTGTAGGACCTGTCTCAGGTTGTTCTCTGTTCATCTTTGCAGTACTAGGGGCCGTGTCCAGAGCCTTCACACGGAGCGACATCCTCAACCCTGTTTTTATTTTGAGACAAGGTCTCATTAAGTTGATAAATTGCCCAGGCTGAGCTTGAACTTGCAGCCCTCCTGCCTCAGCCTTGTAGAGTGCTGAGTTTATAGGTGTGTGCCACCATGCCCGGTAGAGCTCTTGTTTTTGCAGCTGAGAAGGCTTCTGGAGCTGGGGATACACCTCAGTGGTAGAGCACTTGCCTAGCAAGGGAGAGGCCCTGGGTTCAGCGGCCAGTGGTTCCAAAAATGTTTTCTGTTGCATCTTCCCAACATTTCTCCTTCGTGTTTGCAGCTGTGGTCTCAGCCCCACCGCACCCTGGTGCAGAGCTCATGGTGTGCCCCATGCATTACTAAGCTGAGCTATCTGGTTGCCCGGTGAACCTCACCCTCGCAAGGGTGGGGGCGCTGGCCATTGTGGGGTGCGGGTGGGAGGTGGACAGCTTTCTCCAGGGTCGAGAATGACTCCAAGAACATTTGGCCCTGTGCAGAATGCTGGGCTGTCAGGGCAATGCCAAATTCAGTCTGAGTGGGAGAGCCCCAGAAAGGAGAGGTAAAGTGAAATCCTGATAGTACACAACCTGGGGACATTTATTCATTTAACAAAGAGCTGTATGAGAAGATGGAAGACCTAGTGCTAAATTTGATGCCACGGATTGACCTAAAGTAAGATAGTTTAAGAATTACAAACTGCCAGGGAGTGGTGGTGCATGCTTGTATCCCAGCACTTGGGAGGCTGAGGCAGAAGGATCACTATGAGTTCAAGGTCAGTTTGGGCTGCCTAGTGAGTTCAAGGATAGACTGGACTATATAGTGAGACCCTGTCTCAAAAACAAACAAAAAAGAACTATAGACCATCATGGTGCCTGTCTCTCTAGCACTGTGCTGGAGGCCTGGTGGCCTGAGGATGGATGGCCAGGGCACCAGACGTTGGGGTGCCCAGGGTGGCTGGCCAAGCATGTGTCGGTCTGGTGGAGCATTGGTGAGTGACGGCAGGCTCCACAAGATGACTGGTGGGGCTGCCATGGACAATAGCAGACTCTGGGTGGCCTGAAAGAAAGAGCTGGGACCCAGAGGTGGGCCCATGCCCCAGAAGACCCCAGTGGACGCCCCAGTGGACCCTGTTCCTCAGAACCCAGATGCTCACTGATGGAACAGGTGCTCAAGGTACCACACATTCACCACACACACACACACACACACACACACACACACACACACGCTTCCCGCACTGCCGTAATCCAGCACAGGAAGGTGCAGGTCTGAGACTTCGGGGATTAAGTACAAGCCTTAATCATCTTTAGGAACCGGGGATCCTGGTGTTTCCTGACTTCATTCCACAAGCATTTGCCGGCGCCGGGCTTTCCTCAGATGCTCCCTCCTTGCATGTGCTCATCCAGACTCCTGCACACACAAGGCCCCGACTGGGTGCCCTGTGTCCTTAGACACTGTGCTGCACCTCCAGAGCCTGGAAGATGGAGAG
>PVLD010005943.1:0-66999 GCA_004027595.1 Dinomys branickii | reverse complement strand
ACAGCTGCAGGCACTCAGGGCTTCTGGGGTGACTTGGATGCTGACACTCGGGAGGGGACAGTGACAGGCAGGACAGGGCCTGTGTGAGGCAGGGTCATTGTGGAGGGGGGCTTCTGAGCCAGCAGGACCGATGGGTTTTGAGGCGCATTGCCACGTGGTGTGCAGAGGCTGCCGATTTGTGAGCGGCTGGGGTTTGGGGGCTTTGGGGCTGTCTCAGGCGCCATGTTCGGCTGGCACTGCAGTGTGTGCACAGGACCCCCGGAGATGGGGGTGGAGGGGTGGTGGGGGTAAGGAGAATGGTGCTCTGAGACCTGGGCCTGCATGGATGGATCGAGCCCGTGCTATGTGAGGGTCCCTGAGGAGACCTGGCTTGTGGCAGCCTCAAGACAGCATGGGGAGAATGGTTGGCCTCTGCGGGCGTGGAGTCCACTGCATCCCCTTCTTCTGGCTCAGTGGGACGAGAATGGCTGGGCCGAGGCCCATGCCCGAGGAGTCACTGAGCAGAAGAAGGAGCGTTCTCCAGGAGCAGCCCTGCGGTCTGGGGGCTTCTCAAAGGCTGGAAGGTGCCGTGGCTGTGACTTGACACAGCACAGGGATGCTGTAGTGGATTAAGTTCATGTCCACACAGCATGCAGCTTCACTCTGACGTAGTCTTCTGGATGTAATGAGTTCGAGCTCGTGAGATGAGATCATGGTGGACTTAGGGTGGACCCCAGTCCAGTGGCTGGTGTCTTTGTAGGAGACAGGACAGAGGGATTTGACTCGGGGAAGACAGCCGTGGTAGGGGCAGAGCCGGAGATCAGAATGACAGCGCCACAAGCCCCGGATGCGGGTACTGTTGCCCTGAGATCTCCCAGAGCCCCGCTTGGTCACTGACTCTGGCTGCAGAACCATGAGAGGTATATGTCTGTAGCTTTAAGGTCCTGGTTTGTGGCCATTTGTCATGGTGGCCCAGGACTTGGATGGGCTCCTTACTAGAAATGAGAGAAAGAAGCAAGGCACATGCTCTAAAAACCAGGCAGCAACCTCTAGGAGACTTAAGAGCTGTCGCAGCAGAGGGACAGGAGTGGTCCCTGCTCGGCTTAGTGTGACCTTTCTGAGAGATGCATCAAACGCAGCATGAATCCTTTGTCCCTGCTCGGGACCACCAGGAGTGGGTTTGTCGTCTCTCCTTCCAGGATGGCCTGAGACCCCGGGGGCGGGCATGCAGTCCTGGCTGCGTGGAAAACAGCTGCCCTCCCCGGCTAGCCTCCTTCCTCAGGCCTTAGAGAGGAAATTCTGGGCTCTGGGGCAGGAAGTGGCCCAGTGTTCAAGTGCAAGGTCTGAGGGTGCCGTGCCGTGTTGCCGTCTGAGGCCCTGGCAGGACCAGGACACTCAGGAGCTGGCTGGGCTGGGCTGGGCCTGCCCTCCCCTGGGGAAGTTTGAGCAGGAGCCCAGTCCCCTTGCTCTGGCACTCCCGAGGGTTATGCCTGGGCAGCCCAGGGCCTCTGTCTGTCCTTGCAGTTGGGAGCATAGCACCACATGTCCTCTCTTTCTCTCAGGGTGACTTTGTGTCCCAAGAAGGGCTGGGCTTGGCCGACAACCAGCTAACTGGGCCCAGGCAGCTTTGAGTATGACTGAGAGACTTTGACAAGTCAAAGGAAGAGAAATACATCTTAGGCCACAGGCTTCAAGTGAACAAATGGTAGTTACAAGGGCTGCAGGCTGCCAAGCAGGAGGCAGGAGCACATGCTTGCATGTGTGTGTGTGCATGCGAACGTGTGCATATGAGGGTGTGCATGCGAGCGTCAGTGTGTGTGGTGTGTGCAAGGATGTGGGGGTGTGGGTGTGAGAGCACATGTGAGGGTGTACATGAGCAAGGGTGTGTGTGCTGTGTGCAAGGGTGAGGTGTGTGTCTGAGAGTCTGAGGTGTGAGGGTGTAGATATAGGTGTGGGTGTGTGAACGTATGTGAGGATGAGTCCACACAGGAGACCATGGGTATGTGCACAAGTGGGAGAGCAGGTTGCAGCGAGTGTACGTGTGAGCGAGTGTGTGCAGTGTGAGGTGTGGATATGTGGATGCCTGGAGTCCCCGTGTCCAGCCGGATAAGTGCCCAGGAAAGGCTGGGTGGCACCGGGGGAGGAGGGGACACAGCATGGGCAGAAGCTCTGCTTCTCTCTGGTGATGGTCATTCGGTTTCCAGTCAGCCCTTTAGGAGCTCCAGTGGTGAACTCAGTGCACGGTAATTATGCAAATCAGCCCTTCTGCTCCTCAAAAACGAGGCTGCTGGAGACACCACTGGGTGTCCGGTCATCCAGAGATCTGCTGAGACAGCCTGGGGGGCAGCCTCGCTGAACCCAGAGGTGCTGCTGCGCAGCCAGGGGCTGCCGACCTGGCCTGGCCCCCAGGGACGCCGGCCCTGGGCCCACTCTGCTCCTCAGGCCTGGCCCTGTGGTGAGGGCACCCTCACTGCACAAGCGGCTGCTGCTGGGGCTGGGGAGCCTTCGGGGTATCTGGGTGCAGTGTCTCTGCTGCAGTCCAACAGCACCCCAGAGCCTCAGACCTGCCGGGGTGCTGGGGTGTGCTGAGGTACCTTACTGCCTCTTGTTTCTGTCTTTTCTGTGTATTAAAATTGTCAGTGAGGTCTGCAGTCCTCCTCAGTCCCTGCTGTCTTGTATGAATCCCCTGGTGTGGTATTCAAATCCCACTGGCTTGGGTGTGGAAGCCTTGCTTTGCCGTATGGCCTCATTTACCAGGCAGTGGTGACGGTTAGGTGAGGTTGTGCGGCGGGGCTGTGGTGGGATCAGTGTCCTCCAGGGACAGGCGCAGAGAGGCAGCCAGCCTCCCTCCCTGGCTAACCCTGGAGAGGCCTAAATGGCCCCACTATGGGTGGGGTCAGGCCACAGGAAGGCGCTGACATGTGGCCCTGCCTCTGCCAGGGGCCCCGTAGCTGAAGGAGAGGCACATGTGGCCACAGGTGAGTTGAGACACCAGCTGTGCAAGGTCAGTGTGAGAGACCGTGGCAGGGAGGCCCTGCAGTGGGGGCCCTTCCCAGGGTGCTTGTGGCTTGTGCTGGAGTGTTGGGCCAACCCTGCTTTGGTCAGGAGTGACCAGGCAGGGGATGTGGGAACAGGAGGCCTTCCTGTCTCAGCCTGGGCAGCCCCCTTGTCAGCTTATAGAAGGTTTGGGGTCAGATCCTGCAGGTGTCCTCTGCAGTTTGGGGAAGACAGAGACTTGGTGCACTGACACTCATTGGGGGAGACCTCCCAGGGAGCCTCGAGGGACCCAGTGACCCCTGCCATGGGCCACCAGCTGGTACTGCCCTTCCCACTGCACTTGACTCTGCCGGGCGTGCAGAGGCCCAGGGGTTGGGGAGCCTCATGGCGGCATCATGGCCTCGGAGCAGGGTCCCCTTTGTCCTCCCACCGGCTCCTCCTGGCCTCCTGGTCACCTCTCACCTTTGTCCCCCAGGGGAGCACTGCCAGGTGAATGCCCGCTCTGGCCGCTGTGCCAATGGCGTGTGTAAGAATGGAGGCACCTGCGTGAACCTGCTCATCGGCGGCTTCCACTGCGTGTGCCCCCCGGGCGAGTTCGAGCGGCCCTACTGTGAGGTCAGCACGCGGAGCTTCCCGCCCGAGTCCTTCGTCACTTTCCGCGGCCTGCGCCAGCGCTTCCACTTCACCGTCTCGCTCGCGTAAGTGTGTGTCCGCACAACCTCGTGGGGGTCCCCACGTGGGGCACAGCGTAGGTGTCCTCTGGGGGCGGCTCTGGCAGGTGCTGACTGCAGCAGGGCAGTCCAGGGACCCCAGGCCATGTAGTGGAGGGTGAGAATTCAGCTGGGACAGCAGACACAGAACAAGTGAGGGCCCAGCGTCCCTGTCCTCCACCTGCCAACTGGTGCATCGCTGACCAGAAGGCCAAGGGACAGGGAAAGGGACCCTGAGTCAGAGAAGGCCTCCCTGGGCTGGCTACCTGGTCATCTCACCATGAAGGTGCAGGCTGCTGTGGGCTGTGGTTATTTTATTTTCACACATACCCCCAGGAAAATTAAGATTTAATTAAAATTTTAAAATCAGCCAGGTGTGATGGCCCACGTCTGTCATCCTAGCACTTGGGA
The DNA here is from genome assembly GCA_004027595.1 of Dinomys branickii. Lineage (NCBI taxonomy): Eukaryota > Metazoa > Chordata > Mammalia > Rodentia > Dinomyidae > Dinomys > Dinomys branickii. Next base: position 62,902 of record PVLD010005943.1, on the reverse strand, counting down.
GGCTGAAGCAGGAGGCTTGCCACATGTTCGAGGCCAGTCTAGGTTATATAGTCAGTCCAAGGCCAGCCTGAACCGCATAGTGAGACCCTGTCTCGAAGCGTTCAAACGAAAAATGCCAGTTTACAGACTTCCTTCTCATGGGACTTAGCAGAACAGGATGGGTTCCCGTTTGGACTCTCCAGCACCCTGTGCTCTGCCCTTGGAGCACCCACCTGCCCTGCATGGCCCCAGGCCATCACTCGTCCTGCTGAGCAGCACACCCCTGCTGCATTTGAGGTGCTGCGGTAGACCCGTCTCCGTGTCTTCTTTGGCCGCTGTGAGTGCTCCCCACCCTCTCGGAAGGAGCCTGTGCCTCCCCTTAAGCACATGGCAGTAAGTGCCAGGCTGAGCTGGTTGTGTGTGACTCTCGCCCGTTTGTACCCCTGGCCACCAGCCTCATGGGTGTGGGGGCAGCCTGCAGTCACGTGCATTCCGGTGACTTTGGCAGACACTCAGCTACAGGAGTTGCTCCAAAAGGTGACCGGAAGTCCTGGTGCAGGAGGGTGACACGGGAGCCAGCAAAAGCACTGGAGGCCACCAAGGGAAGTCTGCTGCCTCCTGACACAGGGCACAAGTGGAAAATAGTCATGTCTGCTAGGTGCACTGTAATCCAGCATTCTGGGAGGCTGAGGCAGGAGGATCCAAAGTGCAAGATCTTCTCTCAAAATTAAAAAAAATTAAATAAAATGGGCTTGAGCTGTAGCTCCGCGTGCAGGCCCTGAGTTTATTCCCCAGGGCTGAAAGGAAAAGAAAGTAGTACCGCTTAGAAGTCGTCTGCAATGCAACACCACACGCTTACTTGTCACGTTGAGTCTTCCCAGGGTTCTTTCATGTGGTGCAGTCTACAGGCCGCTCCCTTGTGCCTGGCTGACTTCAAAGGCCCAACCACGGCCAGCCTCCCAGACTCCCTCAGAGGAGGAGGAGCCAGCACCTGGGGCTGTGGTTGAGGAGGAGGGGGCAGGTCCCCGGAGCTGTGGGGCCCTTGTGCCCCAGGCTGAGCGAGGACCGTGCAGGCCTTTGTCTGGGCAGCTTCTCTCCCAGTCCTTCTCTGCTTTCCAGCTTCTGTGGACTGAGCGAGCTGCTCAGGCCGGGCAGGCTCTGTGCCCAGCACCTCTGTGCCCAGGTCCCACGCTTTGTCCTTTCCTCCTGCTTCCCTGAGTGTCTGGCCTTGGCTTCTGTTTCCCACCTCCCCTCGCTGGGTTGGATGCATCCTTCTGTCCCCAGCAGTGACACCTGCTCCCTCCTACCTGGGTCTACAGAGAACCGTGGCCAGGGGACACTGCCATGTCCTGGAACCAGCAGGTGCCGAGGCTCTGGCCTTGGTCCAGAGCCCTGCCCCACCTGAGCTGTGCACAGCTCTCAGTCAGTGTTCAGTGGCTTCGGGGTCCATCCTCACCCTGGTGCTGTGCTGGGAACACAGGGGACCCAGAACTAGGCTTTGTGACCTCAGGGAAGAGGTTGAGCCCAACTGTGTTCGAGCACAACTCTCTCTGACCTGCTACAGGGCGCTGTCTGGCGAGGGTCCCCATAACCTTGGTGAAGTGTGCTCTGGCAGCACCAGGGCCTCTGGATCTGGGGGTGCGGGGCCCTTGGTGTCCAGGGGGAGCTAAGACCCCCCTGGGGTGTGTCAGGGTTTCTGAGCTGCCGGCCACCTTTTTGTTCCTTGAATGCATAAAACTCTGACAGCCCCAGCCCCACTGCGGTCCACACCCCGTATGTTCATGAAGGCCTCCTTACACAAAGATGGTCCGGGGGCTCTTCGCTCTGAGATGCAGCAGCAAGAGTCCGAGCCCCTCCCCGGAGCATCATTCTTTCCTGTAACAGATGCAGAAGCAGGATAATTTCAGACACAAATCTAGTGATATTTCATGCTGACTGGGCAGGTGTGGTTCAGCTGTAGTGAGGCAGAGAGTGCAGTTGAGCTGCCCTTGAGGGTCTACACACCAGGTAGATTGTAACTGCTGCAAGAGCGGCAGGTGCAAAGGCCCTGGGGTACCTTCAACCCGTGTTTGGGAACAAAATGTGCTGATTTGGCTGGAGTGAGATGGTGGGGACAAGAGGAGGCTCAGATGGTCCTTCCATACCAGTGTCCTATGAACAGGTGCCATGTCCGTGTGCCCTGGTGCCCATATATGGGCATATTTCCAGACGACGAATTCCCACTTCCTGTGTTTGCTGTTCCAGCATGTCTCTGGTTGGTTCATCCACTGCACATCACTTTCTCGCTAGGCAGGCGCTTATTCCACTGAGCTTTTATTTTTTTTATTTTTTATTTTTTTGGGGCAGTACTGCGGATCGAACTCAGGACCCTGCGCTTGCTAGGCAGGCGCTTATTCCACTGAGCTATATCCCCAGCCCCACATCACTTTCTCAATCCTCATGCACCCATAGTCGATCACATTCCACAGGAGTTGTCACCCAAGTCCTCCAGGGCTTCTGGTTTGCTAATTAGGTCAACACCCCACATTAAGAAAGTGCCGGGACTAGAATCTTTGCTGAGCTGGGCCCCGTGAAGCCTTCCCAGCCCAGCCCCTCCCCTCGGGTGGCCACGGGGTCCGGGTCGTCGTGTGACAGCCTCCCCTGCCCCACAGATTCGCCACACAGGAGCGAGATGCTCTGCTGCTCTACAATGGCCGCTTTAATGAGAAGCACGACTTCATCGCGCTGGAGGTTGTGGGTGAGCAGGTGCAGCTCACCTTCTCGGCAGGTAGGCCTCCAGTGCCCTCCGCATGCTCCCTCCGCCCTGCCAAGCCTCTGAACCCTAATTCCGCATCAGGAATCGCCCAGGAGGAGCCCAGGACGCACAGAACTGTTCACGGCAGCATTGTTCATAGTGTGGAGAGGAAGAGACAACGCCTGTTTCCAGACTGGGAAACCCCAAGTGTAGTGGGGCTGGAGATTCATTTCCTTCCTTGGTGCTGGGCCTGGAGCCTAAGGCCTCTGTGCATGACAGAAAGGGCTTTCCCCGAGCCTCAGCCGCGGGGCCGTGCCCTGAAAATGCTGAGAAGACCAGGCACACAGGCCTGGCAGTTAGTGGGACTGCTGAGCAAGCCGTCCAGAGGGCTTCAGCCTCCATATCTTGGCTTTTCCTGCCTCAGGAGGTGTCAGTCGGCTTTCTGTGCCAGGGAAAGAAGTACCCGGGATAAACAGTGTAGGAGAGGAAAGGCCTGAACCCGGGATAAACGGCGTAGGAGAGGAAAGGCCCGGGCTGCCTCATGGTTTCAGTCCAAGGCGCTGGGCGGGCCAAGGCCACACGGGACTTCGTGCGGCTGGGAGCAGAGGGCAAGTGGGGGCCAGGTCCCGGTGCCCCTCTAGCGGCAGCTGCCCTGTGGCCCCCTTCCTCCACCAGGCCCTGCCCCTACAGGACCACTGCCTCCCTGTAGCCCTGGGGACTCACACCGTGGGCTCCGCTCCTACCCTGCACAGTAGCAGGTGATCTCAGGGCTGAGCGAGGCTGCTCTTCCATCCCGGGTGCTCAGCCAGGCGAGGAGGAGATTCTGTCCCTAGAGCCCTGGCCCTGTGGGTCTCGTGTGTAATACCAGCAGTTGGCTGGTTTCCTGCCTGAGGAGAAGACAGGGCAGGCTGGAACACTGGCGGACTATGCCAGGAGAGGCAGCCTCAGCTTGCCAGGCCTGGGAAGGGATGCCGCGCTCTCCCAGGCTTGTGTCGTCACCGCTCTGTTCTAGGGTGGCTTGCTGGGGATGATGTCCCTGCTGGGCCCTGTCCTCTTGTGCATGTGGAGCACCTGCCTTTCCCCTGCTTGACCAGGACTGTGTGCCAGACCCTCAAGGAGGTTCCAGAAATGCAGATTCCGGGCACCACCCTGGCCCCACAGGAGCAGGGTCCCCTGGGGGAGAATGCCCTGAATGCCCCCAACCAAGATGTACAAGTTAGGTGCACCAGGACCTCACCATGTAGTCTACTGTGTTACAGACTTTAAATGACAAGGCACAGTGGTGCACACCTGTAATCCTAGCACTCTGGGAGGCTGAGGCAGGAAGATCACAAGTTCGAGGCCAGCCTGGGTAATTTAAGGAGACCTTGTCTTAAAAAAATAAGAAAGGGCTGGGGATATAGTTTAGTGTGAAGGCCCTGGTTCAGTCCCAACACTGCAAACAGAAGAATTGGAATAAAAGCAGTGAGGGAAAGGACGCGTGACATGGTGAGTGAGCCAGGACGAAGCAGATGCGCTGTGGGTTGGTGCTGGCATCCAGTGCTCCGCACACAGGGGAGGATACATGCCACCCAGTGAGTGCACTTCTTTGCACTGTTTTACATTTTTCCCATTTAAAAAATGATCATGAATTACTTTTGTAATCAGAAAAGCAAAGCAGACTGGGGATACAGCTCAGCGGCACGGTGCCTGCCTGGCAAGCTCAAGGTCCCGAGTTTGATGCACAACACCAAAAAAAAAGAGATAGAAAAGAACAGAAAAGCAGAGCAGTGGCCATCAGGCGACTGTGCCCGGGGTCAGGACCCTGGGACTCGCTCCAGCCGGAGGGGTGACCCCTGCAGGCCAGGCCCGTGTTGGGCTGCAACCTCGCTGTGGGCGGGGCCTCCATAGATGCCCGTGGGGGCAGGGCCACAGCTCCTCCTCTGTCCTGCAGCACCAGAGCCCCCCATAACCTGTGCTCCCTCTGCACCTCCCTCCTGTCAGGTGAGACCACGACCACCGTGACACCGCAGGTCCCCGGGGGCGTGAGCGACGGGCGCTGGCACTCAGTGCAGGTCCAATACTACAACAAGGTAGGACGGTGTCCTGAGCCGCTTGCCCTGGGGCAGGTGGTGTGGGGCCCTGCTGGCTTTCCCACCCTGGGGCGTTGATACCGAGTGGTTCAGTCCACAAGGGGAGAAACAGGATGCCATTGAGGGTGCGAGCAGCCACGAAGGGGACCTAGCAGTGCCCTGCCCTGGGCCAGGAGCCGGATGGCACGGCTACAGTCATCCGGGTGAGGATGCCAGGCCATCCTGCAAAGCCCCAGGGCCACATTATGCACTAGTGCCCAGGCATCCCTTGGGAGGGCTTCGTGGGCTGCTTCTCCATGCCGTTTATCAGCTGCTGAGGACGTGTGTTCTGGGTTTTGCATGAGAAGGCTTCCTGGGCTGCAGTTCCCTCCTGGGATGCTCTGGTCCCTTGGGTCAGTGCTGGCCTTCCTGCCCCCCGCTGAGCCCAGCCACAGCTCAGGGCCTCTACAGTGCTGGGCAGCAGAAGGGCCTCCTCTGTGAGGACTGGACCTCCAGGAGGACATTGCCTGAGGTGACAACGTGGACATGGGGTCTCCAACCCCCGCTGGGGCTGAGGGCCCAGGGCCAGCTTTGCCTGTCCCCCTGTCGCTCTCCCTCCCAGAGCCACCCCCACATCCGCCCTGGACATCCTACGGTCCTCCGTTGCCCCCGACAGGCGCAAAAAGCCACGACCAGCACGGTGACCACTGTTCTTGAACTGTGTCCCCTCTGGGGGAGCTGTCCCATGGCTCAGGCAGTGGGTGCTGCAGCTGTGTGGCCAGGGCGGGGAGAGGAGGCCCGCGGGGCTGGGGGCTGAGTGTGCCCTGGGAACAGAGACTGGCGGGGAGGCGGCCGGGCCTGGTCGGGGGCGCGCCCTGCTGTGGTGATGGTTCTGTCCCTCTGTGGGGTGAGGGCAGCAGGGTGCAGCTGCCCGGTGAGTGCGGGGTGAGGGTTCCACCAGCTACGCCTGTCTGTCCATGCCCTGTTTCAGAGGCCCGAGCCTGGGCAGGAAAGGCGGCCCCGTGGCTTTGGGGCAGGGATCGCCCCTGTCAAGGACGCCCACCTGCCTGTTCATCTGCCCCGTCCCTGGGCTGGGTGGGGTCTGCGGTGTGGTTTTTCTCTTTCCACACCGTCTGCGTGTGGGAGACACGTTTTCTCTGTGTGGGAGACACGTCTTTCCCATTTCACCTGCTCTAGAGAACGGTGCCCCTCTTTTGGGTCCCCCCAGGGCCCTGCATGCAAATTTCTACCCCGTGACCAGCCCTTTGGGTTGGGTGATTCCAGCTGTCATCTGCCACCCAGGAAGGTCCTCTGCATGCAGTGCCCAAGGAACGGCTGCTCCCTCTGGGTGCCTAGAGAGGACACCCTACTCCTGTGCTGTGAGAGGGCAGGGCCGGTCTGTGTCCCCCCGTGAGGGCTGCAGTCCCCGAGTGCAGTGACAGCTCTGTCTGGTATCAGGGCCAGACTCTGCCCCAGGGAGTGATCCTGGCAGATGGTCGAGGCCTCCCTAAGTGCTAGGTCCACGTTGTCTGGATGTTTCCCTGGCTCTGGCAGGATGACAGGGACTCATGCGGGCAACAGAGTGACACCACGACTGAGGACTAGGGTGAGGGGTCCGTGGTCTCATGACCCAGATAGGCCCTGGTTTTTTCCTGATATTGCACAAGCTCTTGAAGGAAAAATGACCCCCGAGAGGGACGCTCTTGCCACCTCGGAGCCCCGGCCCTTCTCAAATGCTCTGGTAGCCGCAGGTAGGCGTTGCTAGCAGGCTGAGCACCCAGCTGGGTGCAGGCCGCGGGGACAGGCGGAGGAACTGTGGGCCTGTTATGAGGTTTAGTGACCACTGCCACTGCCTCCAAGGGCTTTCTTCTGGGGCTGAGGGGTGGGGAGGAAGGCAGTGTGCCTGGGCCTCCTCGTCAGAGGCGACAGCAGCAGCCAGCAGTGTGCCCCCAGGCCAGTGGTGCCTACATGGACACCCCAGCCCAGGTGCTGCGTCACCACCCTCCTCTGCCCTCTCTTTCCACCTCCAGGGTTGCTCAGAGGCGTGAGCTCGCCACACAGTGGCCACTGGGCAGTCCTGGGGGCCAGGGGGCCAGGACAAGGTCAGCAGGAAGGGGAAGATCTCAGGAAGCCACACTTCCATTTCCAGGACCACAGGGCACTGTGGGTGTGGAGCAATGCCCTGAGGGCAGGGTTAGGCCCCTCCCAGGCCCCCTTTCTGGCCAGAGGGTGTTTTGCCTCCTCCTAAGTGGGGCTGAGTGGGCCAGACCCTGGGGACCACTGGCAGGGATGACAGCCTCCGTCTGTTGGAAGGCAGAGCTCTCTCTCCGTGACTTCTGCCCCAGTGGTGGCACTGACAAATACAGATGCAGGGACACTCCTTGCTGCTCGGAACCACCTGGCAGCACAGTAGGACTTGGGGACACACCGTTCCCAGGGAAGGAAGGAAACAGTGGCCCAGTCAGGATGCACAGGAGGGATGGGTACCTGCCACCTGCCCTGGGAAGATCTCTGTAGCGTCATCATCGATGCCATCTCTGGTACTGGCCCCTGGTAGCAAGAGCGGGTGACCTTGGAAGATGCCGAGAGGAGGAGGCATTGGTGCAAGATGATTTGCAGAAAACTGGCTGGGGCGCGAGTGGGCCTGACTCCTCCAGAGGGCAGAGGGGTGCCCCTTCCTCCAAGCATATCCACTCCCCCGAGCTGCCTCCCTCATGACCACCCTGACCACTCTGTGCACCCCACCTGCACTGGGGTGCTTGGATTCTCAGAAAAACACATCTGGTAAATTGAGCATCCAGCTTCTGGGCGAGGGCCAAGATGCTGGGGTTGAGGTGTCCCTGGTTGTGTCTCGCTTTCTGCTGCTGCTGTCACCCCAGAGGCCCCTGCCTTGTCCCTTCCACCCAAGACCACATGAGTGTGCCTCATGGGAGCCCTCTAGGACCTCTGCATCTGCTGGCCTGTGGGGACACTCAGGTACTGCCCAGTTGGTTGATGGTCAGGCTCTCCCAGGAAGCAGTTGGGGCACAAACAGGATGATCCCAGGAAGGTGACGACAAAGGGCACGCAGGTGTGGGGCAAGGGGCCAGCCTGGCTGCAGCAGCCCTCGGTCCAGGAGACCAAGGAGACAGGATGGAGAGGAGTTAGGGACAGGAACCTCGGCCAGGCTGCACCCAGCCTGCCACCATCCCTCTTACTTCCGGTTGAGCTCCCCGTTACCGGAAGCCTGTGGAGGCCAAGGAACCCCTCTCTGCCCCCCTGCAAGCAGGTGGGGGTACAGACACAGTTTACTTTTTGTCTCTACCCAACTTGATGAGCAACAAGATCTGTTGGTCTGATTCACCTCCAGCAAAACCACAGAGCATGTCTCGCTGGCCAGCACTCCAGGAAGGTGTAGAAGGCTGAGCCCCGCCCAGCCCCCCTAAGCCCCCCAAAAGGAGCAGGACCTCCAAGGTCACTTCCTCTCACAGACCTGCATTTTCCCTGAGGCTTCCCTGCACCAGCAGCACCTATGGGAATCTTGGTGCAAAGTGTGTTGAGGTTGTTCCTTAATACCTGAAACTCAGGTTCTGCTGCCGGGGTTCTGTGAAGTTTGCACAGCTGTCCCATTCCGCGTTCGTGAGGTGGGAGAGGCTCGCTCCTGTGGAGACGAGATGATCTAGACACATCGCCGCTCTTCCCAGAGGGACATGAATGGAAGCCCAGGGCCCCCGCACTGTCACCTGACAGCTGTTCCTCAAGTAACCGCACTCACAGCTGCCTGCAGGGGTCCCATCTGCGCCCCTCGCCTTGCTGGGCGGCCTCACTGGCTGAGGCCATACGCATGTCAGCGAGGGGCTCCGAGGACCCCAGGAGACTGTGACAGCTTCTGCCCACTGTGGCCAGGACGTTAGGCTATGTCTCGCAGAGCCAGGACTCCCTGCCGGCCAGCAGGCACTCATGGCCTGGGAAGCTTGAACAAGTTGTGTGTTCCTTGATGCCACCCTGGGAAGTGTGGCCTGTGGGAGACATGGGGTACATGCGGAGTGGGCAAAGGCCATGCCAGGGGCGAGAGTCCAGGCAGGTCTGAGCAGAGGAGGGGAGGCGCACACCAGGCGTCTGCCCCTGGTGCTGCTGACAGGGCTCATGGCTCTGTGGGGCCTTATCCTGCGCGGGTCCCAGGCCAACAGTGCCTGGTGCCAATCAAGGTGAAACCACAGCATCTCCGGTCACTGCCCTATGTCCCCTGAGGGAGGACTGTCCCCATGGGACTTGGGAGAACGGATGGGTCAGCTGAGGAGTTGGGGTGGCCTGGGGTGCAGGGCAGAGCCATGTGGCTGGCTTTAGGGGTACCTGGCTCAGGGACAGCGCCTGTGATAGCTGCTGACTGAGGCCATGGCGCCCTCCAGCGGGGCTGCCAGAGGGGTCTTGGTCACCCTGGCTGAAGCCTCCTCCAGGTCTCTGCCTCTAACAGAGCAGAAGTCCACGCACCAGAGATCCTATGACCTCAAGGTGACCTCTGGATCCCTGTGGGAGAATTGCTTCGCCCTGGCTGGGGTTCACATCCTGTGCTGTTCACAGGTTCCCAACCTCCTGGGCCTGTGTAGGGGCACATGCAGCCCCAGACTCTGGAGGGGACGGCTGTGTCCCCTCTGCCCCGCACCCCGTTTGTTCATCCAGCAAATATTGACCTGTGGTCTGCTGCACGTGCACCAGGGAAAGAACTGAACCCCTCCCTTGGGGAGCCTGAGTTTGGGGGAGGTACTCACAGGTGGCACTGTCACTGGCCCCCCCTTGGGGAAATGGAAGCAGCCAGGGGGCCAGTGTGGGTGTATCACTGGGCACAGTGGGAGCACGCACCCTGCCTCCAGCGCAGCCTCACGGGTGGAACACAGTCTGTAGTTGACAGGAGCCTTGATGCCCCCTGGCAGTGCTGAGCCAAACGGTGATTGAAGCCCTGTCCTGGCCCTTTGGGGAACAGTGTGGTGCAGGCTGCGTACCTCTGGGAGAGAGACAGGAAGCAGCGGTGAGCGAGTGCTCCCCCACCTGGCACTGGTGAGCAGTCCCAGGCCTCTGCCCTGAGCTGCCTTCCCAGCCCTTTTTTATGTTTTATTTGGAGGTAGGGTTCCTCTAGACCTGGGAATGTTCCTGCCTCAGCCTCCCAGCAGGCTGGATTGCAGACATGTGCCTCCTTGTCTGGCTGTCTTAGTACTCCCTTATGTCCTTTGTGCTGTTTTCCATGTACCTATGTGACCGAGCAGGAGCCACCAGCATCTGTGCCTGTGAGCCATGTTAAAATTTTCCTACTTCAACAAATCATGTTTGAAGAACATGCACGATAATGGCAGTGACCTTTTATGAAGGTCTTTAAACTTTACAAAGTACAACAAATCCTTGGGAGGTGTCTTGGCACTGCTCCCTGTTCAACAGAGGGGCGCAGGCTGGGCGTCCCACTTAGGATGCGTGCATGGGTTCAAGAGCCCAGGACTGTGTTACCGTAAAAGCTCTGGTGACCCCCAAAGGCACAGCAGCAGTCTGGAGTGAGCCAGACTTTCTTTGTGGCACAGATCCCTGCCCTGCATCCTGCCCGATGGCCCACTCAGTGTCCCGTGCCCTCTGGGTATCCGCTTCCTCAAGGGCCGCATTCCCCAGCTCCCTCGGGTCCCAGGGCCTTATCCTACATCTCAGGCTTGGAATGCTACCACCTCCCGGAAGCCGAGACAGGTAATAAAACCCACCGAGGGACCTGGGGGGCCGATGAGCCCCGTGAGAGAGGTGACGCTGTGCTCTCCAAGAGCCACGGCCGTGCTGCAGCCTTCACCCCCGCCCACTGGAGGATGAGGGGCCTGGTTTCCTTTGCTAAACACAACCTCATGGGGTAGTTGAAAGCTACCCACCAGGGAAACTTGATGGTACCCAGAAGTGTGGCCTGCCTGCCTCAGGCCTTTGTGTCCAGTGATCCTTTGTGGAAAGTCCCCAGGCTGAGGTCCACCATTGGGGACTTCCCATTGGTGGAGGGGGCTGTTTGTCTCCTCCACCTGACGTCTGACCCCACTTCCCAGGCTTGAAGCACAGTGTGCTGCGGCCCCTCTGACCCCTCCCTGGCTCCTCTTGGCCTGGCCTCTGCCACCCTAGGCACCAGGGTGCTGGCTCATGAATGTCCACGCCATCCTCCTGCCCTAGGGGAGACAATGAGAAACTGAGCATGGGGCAGTGACAGGCCAGGGTTAAACCTTCCACCCCCGTACCCCCCCCCATGTCTCATGTCGGGACAAGGGTGGCAGGTCCCGGAGACTCTGGTGACAGAGGGCTCTTGGGTCCTCACGGGAGTGGACAGGGTCTTGTCAGGCCATGTGAGTAAGACTGAGCAGTCTGTGTACATGGCCCAGGTGTGTGTGTCTAATGGTGTGAGCGTGTGAGGGCAAAGGAAGGGCACGTTTGGACCTGTGAGTGTGCGCACGTCCATGAGTGGGTGCGAGTGTCAGTGCGCAAGTGTGTATGCCCAGCAAGTGTGTGCTTCCCAGGGAGGGTGGCCGAGTGGGCCCAGGTAAATCCACATGAGTGTATGCTGAGCGGGCCTGTGACATTACCCTTCAGCTCTCCCCCTGCCCCAGGGCAGCGCCTTTGAAAGACGAGCCTTGCTCTGTGCACTGGGGTCCCCAGGCTCCATCCTGTCTTTCCGAGCACTCGGCCACCAGGCTTGTGTGTGACTCAGGGCCCACCCAAGTGCCCAGCGCCCAGGCCACACAGAGGGGGTGCTGGGGCTGCTGCCCCCTCCCCGGCCAGAATAGCAGACTGACAGACTGACACGCACTGTGCCCTGGACGGCCACTTCGGGTTGGTGCCCAAGGGTCCCCGAGCAACTGTGTCTGCATGGCCCTCTGGAGGAAGACTCCCCGTGTTGCCTGGGCTCCCCAAGCAGGTGCTGCTGATAACCTGAAGGGCCCTGGGTTTGAGTCCTCATTTGTAGGGGAGATAAGGGTGCCCTAGAGCGTCCTGTGGTAATCCTGGCCTGAATCCTGCTGCAGAGGCGCCCACTAGGCCCTGGGCGGCAGCACTGTGTTCTGGTGTTTGAGCCCAGTGCTGTCCACAGAAGGCTCCCAGGAGCTCCATGTTGCTCAGGACAGGGTCCTCAGGATTCCAGTTTCTCGCCTGCAGGCCTGCGTCCTCTCGGCTGTTATCCCTCTGCACCTCGCAGCAAGCGAGAGGTGACAGGGCGCAGCATGAGTGCCACATGTGGCCCCTCGTACGCATTCCCTGGGTGCAGCCACCTGTGCATGCTGTGTGGGCAGCATCATTTAATCATTGCTGACACCGAGCAGGAATCCATTCACGTCCCAGCTCGCCTCTGGGGTCCGGTTTCCTGTGCTCCTCCACGCACCACCCCCGTGCTGTAATTGGACCCCACGGCCCCAACACAGGATCCTTGGCAGCAGCAGGTTAAAAGGCTGCAGAAACGTGAGCACTCCCGAGGACCAAGGGCTTTTGTGCACACACAAAACCGCTCCTTGGCTGCTGGACAGCCCAGCAAACCTGGCCGGGGGGGAAGGGATGCTGGGAAGAGGTCCCTGGCCAAGCAAGGCTACTATGTTAGGACTCCTGGTCTGGGTGGATCCACAAGCCTTCAGGGACCCTTCTTGGGGTGCACGGCACCTCCAGGATTTCCTAGGCAGAGGAGGGGTTTGTCAGGAGGCCTTTTTATGGCTGAGTAGTATTCCACCGTGTGGATAAACCGATTTCTCCATCTGCCTAGCCATGGGCATTGGGCTGCCTGCACCTGTTGGCACTGTGAGCCTGTGTGAAGCAGCTTCGGGGAGCGCCCTCTCTGTGCCCTGGGCCTGGGCAGGTTCTCTGCCTTCTCCGAGGCCCCTGCTGCTCCTCCTGCTCTTCCCTGAGGGCTTGGCCGTCAGTGGTTGGCGAGGAGCAGCAGTGTGGGGCGATCACTGCCTTTGTACTCGAGGCCTTGAGAAGCACTCCTGTCCCCAGAGATGTGAGTTGCAAGCCACAGGGACATGTTGGGCTCCACTCAAAGGGGATCTGCTCTCCCAGGACAGTGCCTGGTGTTTCAGGACCTGGTGAACACTCGCACACTCGCCCCAGCAGCCTGCAGTTTGGGAGAGAGCAGGCAGTGCACATGGAACAGGGACATGCATCCCACAGGAAGAGCTTACCGGGCGCCAATTCATAAGGGTGCAAGCGATGACCACAACCCAGGTGCCTGGTGTGTGAAAGCCTCCCTCACCTCTTCCTAAGGAGGGCTTGCCTGGGACCCAGCTGTCCTGTGGTGTCATCAGCCCCAAAGTCCCTGTGACACAGAGAGGATAAGTCTTCTAATATTAAACGCTTTTCCTGTACATGGAGGAGCCAAGGAGTGTCAGTGGGTCTCAATCAAGTCAGACGGCTGCATGTGGAAAGAAGAAAGCTTGGCTGGAGTGGCCATGTACAGCTGTGCAGGGTGTGCACTGTGCTGCTTCCTGGGATGCTGCCTGGTGGAAGGGCCCGTGGAGTCATGCTGTCCAGCTGCCTGGTTGAGCTCCCATTACAGAAGCTCAAGTGCCGCCTTCCCTCCTACGCAGGGCCCTAAATCAAGTGAATGTCTTGTTCCTTTAGGAAAAAATTAAGGTTTCTTTTTGGATGAGCTACGTTGTTCCCCGATTAAAAGACAGTGAGAATGCTCTAACCAGTTCAAAGTTTTTACAATCGTTTTCTGCAGTATCATAAAGAAGCCTGAGACTGTCGTGTTATACACTCAAACTGACCCCAGAACCGGCAAGATGTGAGAGCTGCAGCTCCGAGACCTCTCATGACTTGTCCCAGGCTGTGTGAAGGAGGCTGGAAGGACAGCGGGTCCTCTGGGGGATTCGCATAGGGTCCTGGGAGGGTTGCCTGGTCTGGGGTTGGGGAGCCACTGCCTGGGGGAGCGGGGTGTGCAGGCCCCGAGGACACTCGGGAGACCACAAGGGCCTCAGGCTCATGGAGAGGTGGGCTCAGGCCAGCAGAGGGGACAGCCAGGTGTGAGGGCACCTAGGCTGGGCTGGGCAGCGGTATCTGCTGTTTGTACACAGATTACATGGGCAGGGCTGGCATGGAACGTGGGCCAAGAGACATCCCTGAAGAGCAGTGTGCGTTTGGACTGGTGCTGTACCTGTGTCCCCAGCTGCTGTGCAGATCCCAGCCGGGATCGGAGGAGGAAGCAAAGTTTACACACGTGGGCCAGGAGGCTGGACCTGGCCTTGGCCTTGGTCTGGGCTGTCCAGTTGCTGTCTGTTACGACAGCCTCCGTGTCACTGGCTCCCTCTCCTTGCTGTCACTGGGACCCCATGGAGGCCCCATTAGCCTGTGGCTGCACCGCTGTCCCCATCTAGGCCCATCATCCCGGGGTCTCCACAGGTTGAGGCCAGTAGGCACTGGGCAGGCTGCTGACCCTTCTGTGCCTTCTCTTCCCACAGCCCAACATCGGCCGCCTGGGCCTGCCCCACGGGCCATCTGGGGAGAAGGTGGCAGTGGTGACCGTGGATGACTGTGACACTGCCGTGGCCGTACACTTTGGCAGCTACGTTGGGAACTACAGCTGCGCTGCCCAGGGCACCCAGAGTGGCTCTAAGAAGTGAGTGTCGCGAGGAACCCATGGGCCCTGCCCACTGTAGCTGCTGCTCCAGGTGCCAGTTGCCTTAGGACACACCTTGCATCCACGGCCTGGCCACCTGCCCTCTGAGATGCTAGAACCCTCTAGGATAGGTCCCCTGAGAGTTTATCAGGAACAGACCAGGGCAGCCCCAGGCTATGACAGTGGTCTGGCGGCCTGGAGTTCATCCCAGCCCCACCTCCAAGGGCTTGTCTGTCAAGCACGGCTCCTGAGAACCCTGCCTCCGTGAGCAAGAGAGACCATGTCTCTGCGCTGGTCTTGCAGGTCCCACTTGGGTTGCCCTGACTCAAGGACGAGGAATCCCAATGTGGACACACAACCACTGTCACATTGCTCCTTTTGTGACACCAGCCTAAAAGGTGCACGTGGCCGCTGCACTCAGTGCATGCTGGGGACACCAGGTGGCCTTTGGTGACCGCACAGGGGGTCCCCAGTGTGCTGCTATGGGCCTGGGATGGCTGTCGCTGTCTGCTCAGCCCTCCTGACACCCCCATCCCAGGGCTTCTGTGATGGGCCAGGCAGAGACCTAGCAGCGATTCCCTTGCCACTCTCCTTCCATCCATGGAGGGGATGGACTCTCAGGCTGGGTGGATGCTGGGGTCACCGCATAGCCTGAGGCCACCATTTGTCAGGATGTGGGGTGAGGCTGGAAACCGAGGCACAGGGAGGCAGTGGGGAGCCAGATGTGGCCCCGGAAGTGGAGTGCACCTTTTGTCATGGTGTGTGGTGACTGCCCGCTCCGTGAGGGCAGCATCCATTCCTGGCAGCAGAGGCTGTCCCCCTCCACCTGGATGTCACAGCCCGGCTTTGCCTCCCCAGGTCCCTGGACCTGACAGGGCCCCTGCTCCTAGGCGGCGTCCCCAACCTGCCGGAGGACTTCCCCGTGCGCAACCGGCAGTTTGTAGGCTGCATGCGCAACCTGTCCATCGATGGCCAGAACGTGGACATGGCCGGGTTTATTGCCAACAACGGCACCAGGGCAGGTGTGTGTGGCAGCCCTGGCAATGTCTGCCAGACCCCACGGGGCACACTGAAGTCCTCTTCCGTATTCCTGGGGGCTCTCCCTGCTGGGGGGCCTGGGCAGTGCCCACCAGACCCCAAGGGGCACAACTGGAGTCCTCTTCCACATCGCTGGGGGCTCTCCCCTACTGGGGAGGGGACCTAGAATGTGTCACCCTTGGCGTGAGGCTGGGGCCACCCACAGGGCACCCTAATCCTGGGACTTGCATGTACCCCTGATGCCCAGGTTCTCTGCCCCCATGGCCCCAGGGCACCCAGAGCCTGGTGTGAGTGAGCTGGGTGACCCAAAGCCCTGTCCTCAGCCACAGGTGGGGCACAATGAGGCTGTCCCACTCTGCCTTTGCCAGGCTGTGCCGCCCAGAGGAACTTCTGCGAGGCCACCATGTGCCAGCACGGGGGCACCTGTGTGAACCGCTGGAGCACCTACCTGTGTCTCTGCCCGCTGCGGTTCGGCGGGAAGAACTGCGAGCAAGGTGAGGCCAGTGCCCGTCCCCCCATGGCCCAGCCTGCACAGGTGCGAGCAGCCGAGGCAGGGGTGGGGTGGGAGCGGCTCAAGACCTGTGGGGTAGCTCCGTGGTCCCCCGCCCCCAGGATGCCTCCCAGTTGGCTGCTCTTGGATCTGCTATAACAGATGCTGGGCCTCTCTCCCTGCCCTACCCCTTCATCCTGTGCTATTGTAGCCAGGTTTTTAGCAATGAATTTAGTTTGAAGCCATACAATACTAAGTAGGTATCGTTCTTCTTTTTGGTAGTACTGGGGATTGAATCCAAGGCTTTTGCACTGAGCTACATCCCTAGCCCTTTTTCTCAAATAAAAGTGTTTTTTTAAGACCAGGTTTTACTAAGTCATAAAGTTGTCCAAGCTGTGTTTGAAGTTGTGATCCTCCTGCCTCAGCCTCCCAGAGTGCTGAGATTATGGGCTTACATGCCTGGCTGGTCTCTTCCTTTTTAAAATCACCAGCACTCACCACTTAAAGGCAGGACAGTTAGGCTGGGTCCAGGTGGGCATGCCCAAGGCCCCACATGGAAGATCCCAGAGCCCATGGGGACAACTCTGAGAAGCAGCCACTGAAACCACCCAACCCCCAGGGCATGAGGTGGTACCTGCTCTTGTTCTGTGACCCAAGCCTGGGAAGAGCTGACCAGCTGCTCTGGGCCCTAATTCGCCTCAACCCATGGGGCTATGCAACTGTGTCTGTCTTGGGGGACTGATGGGATACAGGGCCACCCCAGATACCCAGGGAGAAGTAGCTGAGTGCCACTGCAGGGTGCTTTTGGGGTGCCCAGTTCCATCCAGTGGGGTGGGTAGGAGGTGGCAGCAGCACGAGGCTGGCTTCCTGGGCCACGCTGCACCCGCCAGCACAGCTGATGGCGGGTGTGCAGTGTGACATTGCACCAGTCAGCATTATCTGTGACAACAGGAGCGTCTTCCCATGCTTCCCTGCAGGGGGGTCAGGCTGCCCTGGCCTTGAGCTCAGGTTTCCAGTAGCAGGGACTTGATGTGGCCGACCCAGCCCCCAAGTGTCCTGACTCAGCTGCCCGATTTAGGCTCCCAGGGGCGGGAAACACATGCCCGGTGCTCATGAGGCAGAGCTGCACTGGCCAGGGAGCCCTGAGCCGAAGCGACTTTATGGGCTCCAGTGAGGAGTGTGCAGGCCCACTCCACAGCAGGCCAGGCCACAGGCGAGGGCAACAGGAGCAGCACAGTGGGTTTCTAAGATGGGGCTGTGTGCCCCACCCCCACTCCCAGTGCCCTAGTCACCTGGGACCTCCGTGGCTGGCAGCATTAGCACCTCCTCACTCCAGCAACAGGAGCAGCAGCTGTGTGCAGGGATGGAAACCCACCTGTCCCTCACGCTGCAGGCCGGCGTCTGTGCCCATGGCGGGTGTGCCATCCTGACTGCAGCTGCGTGCTGTCCATGCAAGGGGCTGTGGCTCACGGCATCCTGCCCCACCCCTAGCCCCAGCCCCAGCCCCAGCTCCGCAGGTGTGGGGGACAGGAAGGCTAGGCTCACAGGGCCACCCTGTAAGCCTCTGCCTCTTGGTCAGCCAGATGTCCCTTGGCACACCTAGCAGAGGATGGAGGCCTCAGCCTAGCAGTGGCACACTCGAGGCTGGTGTCTACAGAGCTTTTGCTGGATTCAGGAGACCAGGCTTAGTACAGCTAAAGTCTGAGACTGGTCCCATGCCCAGCAGCTGGAAAGGTGCTCAGACACCCATCTCATTTGGGGAGGAGTCCTGAGGTCTTTGTCTCTGCCCACAGTCATGCCCCACCCCCAACGCTTCAGTGGGGAGAGCATCGTGTCCTGGAGTGACCTGGACATCACCATCTCTGTGCCCTGGTACCTGGGGCTCATGTTCCGGACCCGGCAGGAAGAGGGTGTGCTCATGGAGGCCACCGCTGGGGTGTCATCCAGGCTGCACCTCCAGGTGAGCAGGGCCACATACCGCCCAGGGGCCTGCAGGGCAGGCAGTGTGCGGGAGAGGGACAGGCACAAGATCTCCCAGGACACCACCTGGCAGGGGCACCTGCCACTCACCTGCCTCCTCTGCCCTCCCCTGGTTTCTCCAGTGGGAACGAAGGTGGGAACGTGAGCAGCTTTCTTGGGCCACAGCACAATGAGACCATTCAGGGCCCAGGAGCACAGGGATCATGTGCAGCTCGGCTCCCACAGGATTCCCACCGGGAACTCCTCTCCCGCCCTCCCTTTCCTGACAGCCCAGAGGGCTGGGGATATAGCTTAGTGGAATAAGCGCCTGCCTAGCAAGACAGCCCAGAGAGGTGGTCCTGGTGCAGCTCCCGCTGGGGCAGGCTGAGAGCAAGCACAGGCCTCTGGACCCTGCGTGGACCCAGCCTGTCCGCCTCAGTCTGGAGGCTGAGAACCGTGTGCATTCTCTTCTGCTGTGTGGCCTTCTCCACCTTGGAGGTCATTTTCAGAGACCCCATTTTCCAGTCCTTTGCATCACAAAGTTTCACTTAGGTCAGCGGGCTCCAGAGGGATTCATGAGAAATGGAGAAGTTGTTTCCTTGGTGGAAAAGGGCCGGCCTCATCTTTCCCTACCTCTGCCCTTGCCACATCCTGGTTGGTCATGGGGTGCCCACCCTGTCCTGGCCCTGGGGTGGGAGGGTTTCACATGTGCAGCTCTGGGGGGGTGTGAGGTGCCAGTCTGGGCCAGTGGCCGGGGACCTCACATCTCCAGGTGGTTTCCATGTAGAGCAACCTCAGGGACAGACATTCTGTGTGAGTGCTGCAGCTGGGCCCCTCTCACCAGTGCTCCCCTAGACAGCTCGCTTTGAGGCATGCCCTGGCCTGCTTCTCAGCCCGACTTGGGGCGGCACTTGGGAACCGAGCCGAGCCTAGGCCGGATACGCCGTCCTCGAGTGAAGAAATACATAACTGGATTCCTTCTTTGTTTCTTTCTTCCTCCTAGGCTTTTGTCAAATGTGTATACATGTGTCTGTGTGTGTTTCTGTGTATACGCACGTCGAGTATATGCACCATCATGTGTATGCATATGTGCACATCTGTATGTCCGTGTCTCTGAGTGCATGTCTGTATGCACGGCATACGTCTGTGGGCACCCGTGCGCACATGTTTGTACATCTCTGGTGCACATGTCTGTGTGCGTGCGTGTGATGAGACCTGGGCGCACAAGGTCAGGTGCAGCCTGACTTCTTCCCACAGGTCATTCACATCTGCAGCAGTGAGAGTCTGGGCTCCTTGCTCCTCAGTTGGGCCGCTGCTCATAGGTCAGGCTGTACATCGGGGGACTGCAGCCTCTTGTCTCAGCACTGGGTGACAGTTCCATGTTGGGAGGACCCCTCTTGAGCCGGCACTGGTTGCCATAGTCCTTGTGTGTGACTCGTTTCTCCTGCTTCCTGGGTGGGGCTGAGGTGGTCAGAGGTGAGACCCATCATAGAAGCAGTTCATCCCGAACTCCTGTTCTACACGAGGACACCACACCTGGGACTGTGTTGCACACACATCAGTTTGACAGGGCCAGGTGCAGGGAGGAGACGGACGTCTGGGGCCTCCCCTGCCCCCAGCTCCGTGTTCCAGCTCAGGAGACTGGAACCTGTGTAGGTGACCCTCGAAGGGCAGGCAGGTGGGCCCCAGCCCAACGGGCTCCTCTGCGCTCCCCCTAGCCCTCACCTGGGCACAGGTCTGCATGGTTTCCAGCATGGGCAGCCCCTGGACATGCAGGGTATACATCGGGGGACTGCAGCCCAGCTCTGTGTCCCTTGTGGCCTGTGACATCACAAGTCCCTCTGGGCCCAGGTGTGGAAGCTGTTCTGCCAGTGGTGGGGTTTTCTGTGTTGGAACAAATTAAATTGGCCATTTACCACTTGGGAGAGAAAGGGAGCTCACCAGGTGTCATCTGGTGGTGGCACCACCGTAGGAAAAGAGTGTGTGGCCAGCCCAGGTTGAGTGAGTGGTGACACTGTCATAACATGTCCGGACTGTGCCAGCCCTCCCTGGCAAGGCCAGGTGTCAGAGTGGCAGCCCCGAGGGATCTACCGACCCCAGTGGGCACCGAGAAGGTGGCCCGGGATGGTTCCCCTAGGTGGTCTGCCAGGCATGCTGGGAATATTCTGGATGACTTGTACCAGCCCCGTGAGTGGCACTGGATTGCAGGCTGGGTGCTCCCAAAGCCCCCCTCACACCCCAACAGCAGGCTGGGCAAGACTACGTCATTCCCCTGGCCCAGACACTTTGGGTAATTGCGTTTGGGCGCCCACAGCCACCTGCATTGTGGAGCGGGATAACACTGCTATTGTTGGCTGCGTCTCTTAAATCCAGGGACAGACCCTCTGGTGGGAGCAGCTGCCGCCCTGAGTCCTGGGGCTTACGCTATACATAGCACTTTTGTGTAGACATAATGTCATTTTTATTGTCGAGCTAATGGCTTCTGAGTTTTATTGGCACGAACATTGGGAGAGGATGGCGAGGCAAACTTCCGTAGAACAAAAGGAGACAAACTATAAACAGGTGAAAAACTATCTTCTGAACTTGGCTGTCAATGGAGACCAAAAGCTCAGAATACATTCTTCGTGATATTACCTTTCTGTTTGGTGGGAAATATTTTGCAGTTTCCATCATGAATCCTTCTGGGACCTATGGTATAGTTCTGAGTTAGCAAGCATGAGGCATTTTCTAGTAAGTCATTTTGGTGTTCTTCCCGGCATAATTGCAAGTCAGAGAACTTGTGCTGTATGATTTCAGACCTTTGAAATATGTTGAGACTTGCTTTACAGCTCAGACCTCTTCAGCGTGTGTGAATGTTCCGCGCGGATGGAATAAGGTGTGGGGCTGCAGGAGTTAGGGGTAGAGTTGTGTGTGTGTCCAGGAGGTGAATAAAGTTCTTTAACTGCAGCATTCAAATATTTTATATAATTTTTTTTTCCTTTTTTTTCCAGTTACTAAAAGAAGTGAGTTTAAATCTGTAGTTTTTGTCAGGGCATAGCAGTAAGCACTTGTAATCGCAGCACTAGGGGAGGTTGAAGCAGGAGGGTCACAAGTTTGAGCCCCATGTGCGGAACTTTGCAACTTAGTGAGACCCAGTCTCACAAGAAAAACAAAAAAAACAAAGGAAAACCTCCAGCTTTGATTGTAGACTTACCTCTTCTTTTGGAAATCTGTATTTGCTTTATAGATTTTTGAGACATTATTATTATTATTGTTATTGTTATTGAGGCAGGGTCTCGCTACGTATTTCAGGCTGGCCTTGAGCTCCCTTTGTGGCCCAAGCTGGCCTCAACTCACACCGATCCTACTGCCTCAGCCTCCCCAATGCTGGGATTACAGGTGGGCACCACGATACCTGCTGAGTTTATACTGTTAAGTGCATTCAAATTCATAATTGTTTCATCCTCCCTGGCAGCTGGCTCTGTTATCCTGATGGAAGTTCTCTAACTGTAGTACTGGTGCTGGTCTTCAGCCTACTGTCTCATTTTAACACAGCCACACCAGCTTTCCTTTGGTTGGTGCTTACATAATGTATCTTCTTTATCCTTTTACCTTCAGCATTTCTATGTTCCTGTATTTCTTTTAAGCAGTGTGTTAATAGTTTGTTTTTTTAAATCTTGTCTGCCTTATAGTGGAAGTTATCTTTATATCTTAGGTTAGTTAAACAATTCCTTCCATTTTTCTTATGTGTAAACGTAATAGCTTGATCCTTATCTCATAAAAAGTAACACTTACTCCCAGAGTGAGAGTGTAACAGTCACCCAAATCTGTTTCTTGCAAAGTTCTGTGGTTCCCATGGCTCTTTTCCAGTCTGGGTTCAGTTCAACTGTCCAGATCCCCTGGGATGGAGCTCAGTGGTACAAGCGCCTGCCTGGCTAGCATAAGGTCCTGAGTTCAATTTCCAGTACCAAAAAAAAACAGAAGCCAAGCCAGATGCCCTCGGTCTGTCTCCCTTGTTTCACTTATTTTTTGAGCACATTGTCTTGTCTCCTCACACACATGGTTATTTTTATTGAGTTCTGGACATTGTACTAAAAAACCTAGGAAGAGCTGGAAACTAGAAAGGGGTGTCTTTATCCTCCACATTTGCCGTGACAGCGACTAGGGGCCTTGCCACCCCCAAATATGCCATGCACTTACAGAGCGAGGTGCATCGGAGCTGGGCATCCACTCTACAGAGTCCTGGTCGGTTTCTCCCCCAGCCCTTGGTCCAAGCACGTGCTGGGTGCTAGAGAAGCCCGCCCAGCCCACGGCCACCCTGAGGAGCGGTGCTCTGAGTTGCAGCCCCATCGTGCCCTCCAGAACCAGCTGGCAGTGGGGAGGGCAGTCAGCACCCTCACTGCTGGGGTTCCACTTCCCCTGGGGCTATGGCCCTGTGACACTGCCTGACGTCCTCCCAGTGCTGCAAGCAGCACGGCGCATCTCATTCCCTCGCTGTTCTCCGGAGGAGGCTGGTCCAGGCCATCTGGCCCTATGCTAGGGAAAGTGGGGCCTGGGTGTCACCCAGGACACTGTCTGGCACCAGCCTCAGAGCTGACTTTTGTTTTTTCAGGTGTGTGAAACATGGTGGATTGAATATCAACAGACTGAGACTTGGTCCAGTTTTAAGTCTGCCTTTTATCCAGCGCCACAGCAGAAGTCTGTTCATGTGGCTTCGTCATCTAAGCACCTGCGGGGTTTTTCTGTTTTGTGGTCCTCCCACCAGTCAGTGAGCGTCTCCTCGCCCTGCAGATCCTGAACAACTACGTGCAATTTGAGGTGTCTCACGGCCCCTCCGAGGTGGCATCCATGCAGCTGTCCAGGTTCCGCGTGACTGATGGGGAGTGGCACCACCTGTTGATAGAACTGAGGAGCGCCAAGGAGGGCAAGGACATCAAGTACCTGGCGGTCATGACCCTGGACTACGGGATGGACCAGGTAAGTGGGCACTGGTGCCTTCCCTAGAGCGGACCCCTTTGTCAGGCTCATGGCACCAGGGTGACCCCCCAGTGCCAGGACCTGCAGAGCCCTGGTGGATTGGGGGATGCTATCTGTGCCCCTCCCTGAGTTTGGGTCTCATAACTTCCAGGATGCTGAGGTCACTGACGTCTGTGTCACGTCCACATCTAGGTGCTCAGTTCTTGCTATTGGAACTGGATGTCACCACCTGGGTTCCCCGACCTGGGGCTGTACACACCTGCAGCTGGGGCTTCTTAGAGCACAGCTAGCTTGGGCAACAGCTGGGTGCTGGGTGCTGGGTGCTGTTGCTGGGCTGAAGAGAGGAACAACACTGCCCCAGAGTGGTGGGCACTGAGTACAGCAGGGGGCGTGGCGAGCCCAAGCCTGGGGTTGTGGGACACTGAGGCACACCCGGCCCCTGGGCGGTGGCTCTAGATGTGCCCTGAGCACCCGCCGAGCCGGACAAGGTTTGCAGTCTGCAGCACCATGAGGTGCGACAGTTCACTAGCCGCACACACTAAGGGGGCACCTGAGACCCCCAGGAGAATGCATGGTCCTTGCCCAGAGTGTAAGGCACCCCCAGAGCCTCCCCTCTTGGCAGAACACAGTGCAGATCGGGAACCAGCTTCCAGGGTTGAAGATGCGGAGCGTGGTCGTCGGGGGCTTGTCTGAGGACAAGGTGTCTGTGCACCGTGGGTTCCGGGGCTGCATGCAGGTATGCCACTGTGGGTTAAGTTCCTCGAACCCATAATTGGTGCCTGCCTCTCTGCCCTCAGCCTCATACCCCACCTCATCCCCCTAAACAAGCCCTGTGCTTCGCCCATGGAGGATCCCAGCTTTCACCGAGCACCTTCGCCCATATATCCCCCCTAGCCTCCTGCAGCAGGGAACCGACCCCCGGGGGCCTGGCTCCTCAGGCTCTGAGCCCAGCGGCCACGTCACTGGTTGTCCAGGGAAGCTGGGACAAGAGGAACCGCCCCTCCAGTGCCAGCTTTCCTCAGGGGCCGGGGAGGAGCTGGAGTCCCCTTAGCTCCCATTTGCTTCTGGGGTTCTTCAAACCCTACGCACCTGGGGCTGAGTCCGCCACCCCCTTGTACATGCAGGGGGTGAGAATGGGGGAGACCTCCACCAACATCGCCACCCTGAGCATGAAGGATGCCCTCAAGGTCAGGGTGAAGGACGGCTGTGACTTGGAGGACCCCTGCGCCTCCAGCCCCTGCCCGCAGCACAGCCGCTGCCGCGACACCTGGGACGGCTACTCCTGTGACTGTGACAGAGGTGCGGTGCCGCCCATCCCTGTGGCCCTGTGTGGGGCTCCTCCTGCGCACACCCTGGCCTCTTTGTTTGGGATGGGGTGACACTGCAGCTGCACTGTCATGGCACGGCTGTCACTGATGCAAAACTAGGCAGAAGTAATTTTTAAAATCACACTGGGGGCCCCTCTGAATTGTGGGAGGCATGGAAGTCATCCTCAGCAGGTGCCTGCCTCCTGCATGCCCTGGATGGCAGGAATCACTGTCCGCACAGTTCCCACCCTCCTGGGCAGCCAAGCCGGAGCCGGGAAGTGGGCTCAGGAGGCCCCCACTTGCTGGAGGTACTGGGTGTTTCGGTGAGACTGGCCCTGTCCCCACAGGGTTCTTTGGACGCAGGTGCGTGGACGCCTGCCAGGTGAATCCGTGCAAGCACCTGGCCACCTGTGAGCATGCTCCCAGCTCCCCACGAGGCTATGTGTGCAAGTGTGAGGCAGGGCACTACGGCCAGTACTGCGAGAACAGGTGGGTGCATGAGGGGCCTCCCCTCCCCACCTGGGAGTGGGGCACAGAATTCTGAGGGTCCCAGTGGGCTGGACTTATTGGAGCTGGTAGAGGAAACTGAGGCCAGGGATGGAGGAGATGTCGCCACTGCCCAGGCCTCCCTGGCACCTTCCATCCTAAGAAGCCCCGTGACCCAAACCCTCTGCTACCATCTTGTGTTCCCAACAGAATCGACCTTCCCTGCCCCAAGGGCTGGTGGGGGAACCCGGTGTGCGGCCCCTGTCACTGTGCTGTCAGCCAGGGCTTCGATCCTGACTGCAACAAGACCAACGGCCAGTGCCAGTGCAAGGTGAGACCAGTGTGCAGGGACGCAGAGTGCCAGGCTGCATGTGCATGTGCACACGCTCCTACACGTCTGTGGACACCCACACCTTCATGTGCACAGGCTTTCTATGCCTGGGCTCACATACATACACAGACACACGTGCATGCCTCCACAAAGGCCTGCCTGAACACACTCACCCACACTCTGCATAGACGTGTGCTCAGATGCCCACTGCTCTTCATGTGTGGACAGCGTGAGACATCGCCCTGCTCCCTACCAGGGAAGCCAGAGGCCCTGTGGGTTCCTCAGCCCAGCACAGCCAGGCTGCCTCACCTTCTCAGTGAAGGTCAGCTCCTCTCAGCCCCGTCTGTCCTGGGTGGTCATTGTCGTTGTCATCTTGCCCTAAGCTGGTGCTCAGTGATGACAGAAGTTTTAAAAATATAAGAGCTGGGCATGGTGGTATACGCCTGTAATTCCAGCATGCTGGGAGGCTGAGGCAGAAGGATCACAGCTCAGCCTGGACAACTTAGCAAGACCCTGTCTCAAAATAAAAAATAAAAGAGCCAGGCTTGGTGGCACACTCCTATAATCCCAGCACTTGGGAGGCTGAGGCAGAAGGATTGCCATGAGTTTGAGGCCAGCCATAGCTAAACAGTGAGTCTCTTAAGACCAGTCTAAACTACAGAGCGAGACCTGTCTTAAAAAAAAAAAAATTTAAGAAAGGAAGGAAGAGAGGAAAAGATGGACAGATTGGGGGTGTAGCTCAGTGTGAAGGCCCTGGGTTTAATTTTCAATACTGTAAAAAAGTAGGGAGGGCTGAGGCTGTGGTTTGGAGATAGTGTGTATTCCTAGCATGTGCAAGGCCCCGGGCTTCATTCCCAGCCCCACACATGCACATGCACACGTACACATACATGCGTGAGTGTGTGCGCATCCACTAAAGCTGCTGTCCCACTGGACTCGGTGCCCCGCCCTAGGGCGCCCTGGTGCCCGGCTTCTGGTCTTGTCTTCTCGGTCCACTGCCCAGCCTGGGGACCTGTCCTCCACTGTCCCTGAGCTCCCCATGACCTGGAGCCATGCCCCGGGGCAGAGGGCAGCAGGCAGGTCCAGCGAGAGGTGTGCCGTCCTGGCAGTGCTCGCAGACCCCCGCCGGAGCGGGAGGGGCCGCTCTGGGCTCCCTGCAATGTGCCCACACGGCACTCTCTCCCTGGGCATCCTCGGTGTCCCCGCCGTGAGTCAGGCTCCATGTCCTGCGGGCGCTCGCTCGCTTGCTGAGGGGAGCACAGACAGGGACACGGCCTCAGGGTGTCAGGGCACTTCGGTGACCGGAGCAGGGGCGTGAGGTGGGCCTAGTGGCCAGAGAGGCTGTGACTGTGATTCTTTTCTCACCAAGAACACAGAAACAGAAAGTGCAGGGCAGAGTTCTGAGGTCACCGGCAGCCGCTGCACCCCTGGGTCTGACTGCCCGGGCCCAGACCCCTGCTCACCGGAACCTCACACACTGGTGGTCTCCCTGTACTTGCCTGCCACTAGGTGCTGGGTGATGGCCCACGAGCCTGCCTGTCAGAGGCCATCCCAACTCAAAGGGGCCACTTGGGCCAGGGCTGGGCCAGCTCAGGACTGTAAGCCCGAAGCTGGTGCACTTGATCACCCAGCTGCCCCATGGTGCTGATTCCTCATAATTACCTTTGAGGAAAGACTTCATGGCCGGCCTTCCCTTCTGTCTCCCCTGGGATTATGGGTCTCTGATTCCTCTTAGGATGACCTACAGCTGCCTGGGGTAGCTTTGCTAAGAAACGAGGTTCTTCCGGGCAGCTCCCCTTGGTCTTTCTCTGCAGGGGCCAGGAAGTGGCCCAGTGGGCAGGGGACATGGGCAGGGGCGGTGAGGAACAGCACAGAGGTCAGGCTGGTGGCTACCTGCTGGGCACCCTGGGGGATCCTGGGTATAGCTCAGCACGTGTCTCCCAGGCCAGGGTGTCTAAGGTCACCATGCTGCCTCTGGCCCTGTAGGAGAACTACTACAAGCCCCCTGCCCAGGACGCCTGTCTGCCCTGCGACTGCTTCCCCCACGGTGCACACAGCCGCGCCTGTGATATGGACACTGGGCAGTGTGCCTGCAAGCCTGGCGTCATCGGCCGCCAGTGCAACCGCTGTGACAACCCTTTCGCTGAGGTCACCTCGCTTGGCTGCGAAGGTCTGTGGTCGGGGAGGGCTCCTGCAGAAGGGCCTGACCGCACTTGGAGCTGCTGAGCTGAGTGCGTTCCGTCCTCTGCACCCAGTGATCTACAACGGATGTCCTCGAGCATTTGAGGCTGGCATCTGGTGGCCGCAGACCAAGTTTGGGCAGCCGGCTGCAGTGCCGTGCCCCAAGGGATCCGTGGGTAAGTCCCATGGCCTGTGGCACCACAGGCCAGGCACCCAGGCCTCTCAGGCCCCTGGCAGGAAACTGGCAGGCACTCACCGAGAGTTCTGTGTGCTTATTGGGAACAACAAGCCTGTGGAAGGGGATGGTGAGGCTGGATGTGGTGGGGTGCACCCTGCGATTGTCCCATGTGCTTCAGCTCCTGCCTGGGGATCTGGACAGGTCATGTCACTGATCAGTGTGACAGTCTCCTTGTGACGTGGATGGTACTTGTGTCTATGCTGAAGAGGATCCGGGTGGGGTGCCTGCTGACTCATTCCCTGGCCCGGGCCTGGAGGACTGCTTTGCTCCCAGCTGTGCCCATGTGTCTGCTCATCATTGCTGGGCATCGGCGGGCTAGTGGCAAATGTCAGAGCAGCCCTGGGTGTGGGCACAGGGAGCAGGTGTTGGTCTCGGCCAGGGATCTGCCGGATCCTCCCCTGCTCAGCTGTGGGGTTCGGGCACACTCAGGTGGGTGCCGGGCAGGCATGCATCACAGCTGGGTTTCAGGCTCTCCACCCACACTCGCTCCCTCTCCAGGAAACGCCATTCGGCATTGCAGTGGGGAGAAGGGCTGGCTGCCCCCGGACCTCTTCAACTGCACCAGCGGCTCCTTTGTGGGCCTCAAAGTCATGGTAGGCTCAAGCCTGGGGCACTATGTGTGGGTTATGTGTGTGTATGAGTATATACTGTGTGGGGGCAGTGTGTCCACCCTATGTGTGTACATGTGCCCACTGGGTGTGTCCACTGTGTGTTCACCCTGTGTGTGTGTGCCCACCCCGTGTGTGCATGTCTACCATGTGTGTATGTGTACCCACCCTGTGTGCATGTGTATCCA
This sequence comes from Dinomys branickii, assembly GCA_004027595.1. Classification (NCBI taxonomy): domain Eukaryota; kingdom Metazoa; phylum Chordata; class Mammalia; order Rodentia; family Dinomyidae; genus Dinomys; species Dinomys branickii. The sequence continues at coordinate 34,770 of PVLD010005943.1, read as the reverse complement.
CCTGTGTGTGCATGTGTTCACTGTGAGTGTCTGCTGTGTGTGCGCATGTCCACCTCTTGTGTGTGTATGTCTACCACGTGCACATGTGTGTGTGTGTGTAGGTGTAGGCGTGCTGGGGTGTTGTGCAGGACTGCTGGGTGCTGGTTTGCAGACTGCAATCGAGGCCAGGTCCATCTCCCTGGCCTCTGAGCTGGGTGCCGGTAGCATTGCCCTTGACCCTTTAGAACCAGCTCTACCTGATTGTGCAAACACAGGATCCCCGTGCTCTCCGAATTTGCTCTCCAGGCTTGGTGTGTGTGTGTGTGTGTGTGTGTGTGTGTGTGTGTGTGTGTGATAGAGAGAGAAAGAGAGATCTTGGGGATTGAATCCAGGTCTTTGCACTGAGCTATGTCCCCATCCCCTTTAACACTTTCCATGTTGAGACAGGGTCTCCCTAAGTGACCCAGACGGGGCTCAAACTTCCATCCTCCTGCCTCCGCTGCAAGTGCAGAGATTCTACCATGTATGGTAGTGCCCAGCTGGGTCTTGTCTTCTTGGGTCCTGTTTTGTCCTTTTGCTGTCTGCACATTTTTCCCAGCAGTGTGCCTCCTCCCTCCGTTCCCAGCCCCAGCCTTTTCTGCACTCTGGGGTTTCAAAGTTCTTCCCTGGAAGAAGCTTCCACAGGAAAGTCAGGAGTCTGAGTAACAGGAACAGCCTACGGCAACAAAGTGAGCATTCAAACCCCACGGTTGCTCCTCCCATTCCAGAACGAGAGGCTGGGCCGCAACGAGTCCTGGATGGAAGGAGACCAGGCCCTGCGGCTGGCCAAGGCTCTGCGTAACGCCACGCAGCTAGGCGGCTCGCTCTTCGGAAATGATGTGCGCACAGCCTACCAGCTGCTGGTCCGCGTCCTACAGCACGAGAGCCGCCAGCAGGGCTTCGACCTGGCGGCCACGCGAGATGCCGACTTCCACGAGGTAGGGGACAGCGTCCAGAGCCCCTGTGTGCTCCCTCGGGGTGCTGTTGGCATGCTTCCGGGGTGAGGCGGGCGCTAGTATGCACTATGCAAGCCAGGGAAGATGCTGCCACAGCCACAATGGTGACAGCGATGGCCACTGACACTGGGGACCAGTTAGCACTCACAAGGGTAATACGTGGTCTGTGTGACTCGGCCATGTCATCCTCCACACCATCCACGGTGTGGTCCTGTTACCCAGACAGAAAAGGACACCGAGGCACTGAGCACTAGAGGCAGGCTCCTGTACAGACCCCTGGACCTGAGTTCCGTCCGTCTCACACTGTGTCCCCTGCACGCCAGGTCACCTCTGATGCACAGGTGCAGTGCGGTGCCAGGACGCTGACCACGTGTCCAGGGGCGGTCGCGCCACGCTCCCCTGTGTTGCTGCACCCACGGCCCTCGAGCTGTCTGCTTTCCCAGAGGAGTTCCAGGCTCCCATGTGACCAGACACCTCTCTGAGAGTGTCCCCTTAGCATGTGGGGTGTACTTGCAATGACACCCAACAGGGCACCCTCCTGGCTGCTGGCCCTGGAGGCCTAGTTGCTTGCGTGGCTTCTCCATCCTGGCCACTGATGGGTTTGTGGAGACTGGTGTGTCCTGTGTGGCCAGGCCTCTGCAGGCATGAGGCTGAGCGCTCACGGTCTGTCTAACCAGGATGTCATCCACACGGGCAGCGCCCTCCTGGACCTGGACACCAGGGCTGTGTGGGAGCAGATCCAGCGCAGCGAGGCTGGCACGGCACAGCTGCTGAGGCGCTTTGAGGCCTACTTCTGCAACATGGCCCGCAACCTGCAAAGGACCTACCTGCGGCCCTTTGTCCTCGTCACTGCCAACATGAGTACGGGCCATCAAAGGGGGGCTGGGCCAGCTGGGCCAGGCCTTGGAAGTGAGCCCTCGGGCCTGGCCTCCACTCTCTGTGAAATGGCACAAGTGGCCCTGGCCGTGGCCCTTGGGAGGATGCTCTGTGGTCACACACAGCTGTCCTAGGGCCGGGGGCAGCAGAGGCTCTGCTCTTGGCTTGTGGGGTCCAGCACGGAGACCTCACTGAGGCTTGGGTGCTGGGGGTACACAGAGCCCCCCAGAGTCACAGACACGGGTGGGACATGGTGAGAGCAGGTGCAGGGTCACCACCAGCCAGTGCCCAGGCAGTGGGGAAAGATGGACATCACTCACCCCGGGGCAGGCGCAGAGCTGTCAGCAAGCCAGCACCCGGGGCCACATCTCCCCAAGCACTGGACTCACCACCTGGGATCGAGGTCCACTACCTCAGGGTCCTGCGGGCAGAGGAAGCCCCAGGATGGCAGCACCAGCCCCTCCCCATCCAGACAAGACAGACACCAAGACCCCAGGTCCTTAGGGGTGGCACAGCCCTGCCAGTACCCTCAGAGGGCCCTGCAACCCAGCTATGTCCCTGACATTGGGCGTCTTGGCCACAGCCACCTCTCGCTTGTGCACGGGGCCCTGCGCGTGGGAAGTGTTAGGTTGAACAGGATGACTCGCAGGTCCCCTGGCCCAGGCAGGTGTGACTGCTGTCCCCACGGCATGAGGAAAAGGCGAGGGTGGCCCACACTGCTGGCCAGCTCACGGTTACAGTTCCCAAGTTCCAGCGCCTCTGTGACAGTCATTTCTGCCACCTGGACGGGCTGCAGGGACACTGACACAGTCCCCGTGGTGGCACTAGAAGACTGTACCCGCTCACGGTCATGCCACTGGCCAGGCTTGCCCCACCAATCTGCTTGCCAGGGACTTGAGTCCCAGATGCAGTCTTAAACTGTTGAATGGCTGCCCCTCCCACGTCACTCCCAGGTGTTCTGAGCATCACCCTTAATAAGGGACACAGAGAAATACAAGTAGATTCTCTTAGGCGGCCAGTTGTGTAGAAAGGACAGCCACGGTCACTTTGCAAGTGGCATGGGTTCAGGGAGTCTCTGTGGCTCTGTGTGATTTAAGGGCCTGTGTCCCCAGTTCTTGCAGTAGATGTCTTTGACAAGTTCAACTTCACGGGCGCCAGGGTGCCGCGCTTCGAGGACATTCAGGACGAGTTCCCCAGGGAGCTGGAGTCCTCTGTGTCCTTCCCCGCTGATGTCTTCAAACCACCGGAGAAAAAAGGTGAATCTCCTAGGAAGCCTCGCTGCCCATCCAGGAGGCAGGGGCCGTGGCCTGAGGGTGCCGGGGGAGGTGGGGCAAGCACAGTCACCAACACAGGGTCCTTCATAGATAGGGGACCACTGCAACATTTTTAGTCACTAAGTTTTGTTAGGTGCACAAGGGTTCCGGTGACTGGAGGGCCTCCTTCCACAGGACCAAGCTTGAGGCTCACAGTCTTTTGGACAGATTGGATTGTGGGTGGATAGGTGTTCTCCACGCCGTGTGTGTGCTTTGCTCAGAGCTCACACAAGGGGCTGCATGTGCGTGTGGAGCATTTTGTGTGCTTGCGTGTGTTCTTCCCACCTTTACCTAGAGAAGAGCTCTTTTGCGTGTGCATGTATGCGTGTGTGCTCTGCGTGTGTGTGTGCGCACGCACAAACCTTCCTTATCTGTGTGTCCCTTCCATCAATCCCTGACTGAGGGCCCTGTCTATGGCCCGGTAATGCCTCTGCCTCTGTGGAGGCCCCTGCTGTCTGCCCTGTCTTTGAGCCTCTGAATGGAGCTTGCTCTCTGTCCTCCAGGAACAGCTGCCATGTGACCTCCTGCATCGTGGAGGTGGCAACTATTTGATGTGTTATGTAATGTGCAGAGATGCCAGGGCTGGCTGGTACAGTAGCACGGTGTCACCACTGGGAAGGAAGGTGGCACTGTGGATTAGCTGCTGTCCTGAGTGGTGGGACATCCTGTCACCCAGGGGCAGAGGAGGACTCTGTCCCACCTCACGCTGACCTGGGGGGCGCGGTTTCCTCATGGGCAGCCTGCCCGCCCCTCACCATCACCCTGGCTCCCTAACTTGGGAGCTGGAAGGTCAGCATTGGACCTGGGTCCGGCCCTTTCCTGCCCGCTACAGCCTTAGCAGGGAGCCCTTCCAACCCGCACACTGAAACGCACGTGGCCTCTCGCACCCCCACTGCAAGTGTACCTGAAAGCAGAGGCCCAGGCCCCAATGCGCATCCCCATCCTCCCGGCTTCCCTGTGTGGCCGTGGGTGAGGACGCAGAGGTGGCTGGGAGGGGCCGGCTCCCCTCACATGAGGTCTGTGATAAAATGCATTTACACGACCTTCACCCCAGCACAGAAGTGTTTATTAAGTGAGCTCTTGCTGTTGCCCCTCCATTTCCAGAGCATTTCATCCTGCACATCCGAAACCAAATCCAGATCCCGTTCCTTCTGCCCTGCTCCCAGCAGCCACCATCATTCCTCTCTGAACGTGCCCCCTCCGGGTCCCCCACGGAAGTGGGGTCTGCATTTTGTCACCTTGCGATTGGCTTATTTCATGGAGTGACACCCTTGAGGTCCCCCTGTGTGGTGGCAGGATTCCCATCTTTTTCAAGACTGAATACTATTCCATTGTGAGGATGGGCCACACTTTCTTTCCATTCATCTGTCATGGACACGTGCCTTGCTTCCTTTTGGGTGTGGTGGACGATGCTGCTTTGCACATGCGTGTGCAAATATCTCTTCGAGTCTCTTGTTTCTAATTCTTTTAAGGACAGCACTGAAAGGAGTTGCGGGAGTGGCTGGTGATTCTGTGTGTGGCTCTGTGAGGAGCTGCCATCCTGTTTGCCTCCAGACGCCATGATTTTAGGATGCAATAGCACGAGTTGAAAGCCATCTGGTGGGGGCATGGCTGCTACTGGCTTAGGTTCAGCCCTGTGCTCTGTTGCAGACGGCCTCCGTAGGGCCACACCACGAACGACACGCTCATTGCCTGGTGTTGAGACTGAGGCCCCAATGGGCAGGCGTCGGAGACACCCAGATGACCCCAGTCAGTTCGCGGTTGCCTTGGTCATTGTGTACCGGACCCTGGGCCAGCTCCTGCCTGAGCACTATGACCCTGACCGTCGCAGCCTCCGGTAAGGCTGGGTACTGAGACCTCGGGGCAGGGCCCATCCGAAGGGTCCTGTGTCTGCACCCTGCCAAGAGCAGAGACCTTGCCCTGGGGGCCTGGGTCTGCCTACTGGGGCCTCGGCTCACCCCAGGAGTCCCCAGGGCCTGCTCCCTCTTCTGCTTTGGGCACCACCCTGTCCTGTCCCCTGCGCCCTACCCCGGGGCTGTCATGGGTCCTCCCCAATGGCACCTGTGCCTAGCACCATGTGCCCATCACAGGGACAAGCGGGGCAGCCCACAGAGCCTCTCTGCATGGCCTGTGCAGCCCTCTTACTTGGTTACCCCAGTGATAGGGTGAGCGGGGCAGTGGTCATTTCTGTGACATCTCATGTACATTCCCCACGTCCCCACAGCTGTGATGGGGCCTTCCTGCATGTGCCTTCTCTTTAAGTTCCTGAACCCACCTTCTGGCCCAGAGGTTGCAGGGCTGCCTGTGCTCTGAGGCACAGATGCCAGGGCCCAGGCTGCTGGGAAGGAGAGGTGTGACTGGGTCCCTGGTCTGGCCCAAGTCTGTGTGGCATCTAAACACTCTGTGCCCATGTCATGCCTACCCCCCTCCAGGCTGCCCAGCCGGCCCATCATTAACACGCCAGTGGTGAGCGCCGTGGTGTACAGCGAGGGAGCCCCGCTCCCCAGCTCCCTGGAGCGGCCAGTGCTGTTGGACTTTGCCCTGCTGGAGACAGAGGAGCGGAGCAAGCCTGTCTGCGTGTTCTGGAACCACTCGCTGGAGTAAGTGCGGCACCAGGAGCTGGGTGCAGGGTGCACCTGCCTGGGAGCCCTGCACTTCCCTGAGGGCCTTGTGGAGGTCAGAGCTCTGCAGGTCCCAGGCTCAGTGACCCTTATCTGTGTTTCTGCTGGTCTGCTGCTGCCCACATCGCCCCTCACAGGGCAGGCGGCCTCTCCCCCTGCTCCGCCTCTGAGGGCATCAGAGTCTCCCCTGAGTACATACACAGGCATCGACATGGCTGTGCGCACACACATGTGCGCACACAACGTGCACACAGACACAGCGCTGGAGCCCTTGCCGCAGTGGATGCAAGTCCCTGATCCCTGTGGTGGAGTCAGGCTGGCAGGGACACACAGAAGTGGGATCCAGAGGCCACCAGATTCCAGGAACTCCTAAACGAGGCCCCTGACCCAGCCAGAGACCAAGCAGAGCATGGCCGAAGTGCTGGGGTCCCCTGCCTGGCAGCCTGGGAAGCCTCTGCCCCAGCAGGTGCTGTCGGCCTGGTTCAAAAACCGCCAGCGAGTGGCCAGGGTGATGCAGGGTACAGCCATACCACCCTAGCAGCCTTGGGGTAAAGAGCCAGTGTGTGTGTAATGGGACTTGGCCTGGGGTTTCCACCTGTGCCCCTGTGAGACTGGCTTCAGGGGCCTGTATGGGCATTGGGATCCTGGCTTTTGTGTTGGCTTTGTAGCTGCAGGGTTTGCCCAAGGGGCCGCCTGGCTCTGCCTGGAGCTTGCCTTTCCTCTGCCGGACTGTGGGGCACACTGGGCGGAGCTGGGCGGGTGTGGGAACCGCCCCATGCAGGGCCTCCACACGGCCTCGCACGCCGAGCAGCACTGCTTCTTCACTGGACAGTGCCCAGGATGGGCGAAACACCCAGGGGTTGGGGATCAGCCTGAGTCCCCCCACTTGCCACCCTTGAGCTGGGCCACACTGTGGTCCCCTGGAGGGAGGGGCTGGCCAGGGAGTGGGATACAGGGGCAGCCCAGCTTGGCAAGCAGGTGCCTGCCCAGGCTCATGTCTCTTCCTGTGCCCCTGCACGGGCCGGATGCTGTTAACGAGTGGCCAGCCAGCGTCTGGAGCATAAAAGACACCGGGCCTACAAAGGCGAGAGTAAAGGAAGCCCTTTCACTGGGCGGGAGGCGTAGGCGTCCAGCACCCGGCCCTGGCGGCTCCCAGGCATGGCTGGCTGTCCGCAGGCACTTGTTTGAATCCAGGCAATTAGCTCTGACCCAGTGATCCACCCTTGCTTAATGCCACCCCTATTATCCCAGATCTGACACTCTTAGAAAACGTGTTAACCGGCACATCCCAGTTTGCCCATGAGTAAAGCGAGGATCAGAGGGGTTATGTGATTTTTCCCAGAGTCCGGAGGGCAGGGCCTCATAACACTTGTTATTTGGGGCTCCCCTCTGAGACTTGGGAGTCATAATTGAGCCCTGGCTTCCAGCAGCTCCCATAAAACGTTGGGCAATCTGAAGATTTTTCTAAAGTGAGGGCAGTGAGATGTTATTTCAGAGGTCACCAAGGCTCACTGCAGGCTGGGAACAAAGTAGCTGTGTGGCCATAGTTGATGCCTCCGGCTGCAGGGCACCCGGTGGACAGGGACTTCGGAGGTACTGGCAGGAGGACGTGTTCACCCAGCACTAGGGCCCTGGGGCTGCATCCACAGGGCTAGTGAGAGCAGCCTGGGCTTCAGTGCAGGGTGCACAGAGGCAGCCTGAGGCCCAGGCTCAGTGCCAGGTGGCTGTGTGCTGCATTTCTGTCTCCTCTGGGGTCCAGCGAGCCAGGTTGGCCTCAGAGACCCCAGGGCCGGCAAGTGCAGTCCCCTGGTGTCCCCTCAGAGTGGGAACCAGCTCAACCCTGCTCCCTTTCTCCGCAGCATCGGAGGGGCCGGAGGGTGGTCGGCCAAGGGCTGTGAGCTTGTGTCCCGGAACCGGACCCACGTCACCTGCCAGTGCAGCCATGTGACCAGCTGTGCAGTGCTCATGGACATCTCGAGGCGCGAGGTGGGCATCCCGTGGCCACCTGCTTCAGGGCTGTTCTAGCCCTGTGCTGGCTGGAATTCAGCCAGCCCCTGCCCGCCCCTCGCAAACTGCATCGTCCTTCCTACCCTTCGAGCAACCAAATGGAAGGACTAAAAACTGTATCCCAGGAATCTGTAAGGCTGTCCCTGACAAACCCCGTTAAAAGGTGGGGTTTTGTTTTTGGTTTTCAGTACAGTACTGCGTGGATTGGACCCAGGGTTCTCACTGAGCTACATCCCCAGCCCCTAAAATATGTTTTTTGGAGACAGGGTCTCACTAAGTCACTACGTTGCCAGGCTGGACGGGGACTTGCAGTCTTCCTGCCTGAAGCTCCCAGAGTGCTGGGATTCCAGGCGGGAGACGCACACCCAGCTGTAAGACTTCTAAAAGCCTGGGTTGCACAATAAATCTGAGGCAGCAGACCCTGACCTCAGACCTGTAGTTCCTGGAATGTTACCCTCTCAGCTTGGGGTCCCTGACCATCTGTCCAGTAGACATTGGCATGTCCAGCAGTGGCCCTGAGCACAAAAGGGTCAGGGCGCCCCAGCGACAGGGTGGATCACGTTTAACCTCTGGCATTTCAAGCAGCCTGGGAATGCGCATGGCCCAGGAGGTTGTGGGACTCTGTGGAAGGTGCTTGGGCTGGGGCCTGGGGACCTGGGCTCCTGCTGTGGCGGCAGGGCGTGGTGTGAGCCAGACTCAGGGAGTCCCCACCTGCCACCTTCCCAGACCTGGGGTGTGAAGTGGCCCAGGTGACTGCACACTCTGGAAGCGTGTGTCAGCCCTCAGACTGGAGCAAGAGCGCAGCGTTCTATGCGACACAGGTGCCGCCCTGGAGGGGGCGCTGGAGAGGCAGAAACTAACCCGGAGTCTCCAGGCTCCCAGACCCGAACCTCAGAGCCACAGGTCTCATGAGCCCCCAGCCAGGCAGGGAGTTGGGGGTACTGCAGGCTCCCAGGGACAGAGCCTGGAGCCTGCTCAGCCCTCCCCAGGACCCAATGGATGTAGCTCCTGGCTCACAGTTCTTTGCTCACAGGCGGCAGAGCTTGTGCCCAGATGCCACAGCTGCCCAGGCCTCAGGGTCCTGGACAAGGGTGACACTTCACAAAGCCCCCGGAAGTGGTTTCTGGCGTGAATCTTTTACCTCTGAGTGGGCACTGGAAACAGCTTGTGTGGCGCATCTCACGCAGATGTTACTCCAGTTGAAGTGTGTTGCCTTTAAGGCATGGGTGCTGAGGGGTCTGGAAATGATGAAAAGTCGGTCGGTCTGGCAGGATCTGTTGTGGAGGCAGGAGCAGCCGCCAGCTCTGTTCACTTCCTGCCAGGGACAGCTACGTACATAAAGCATCACAGTGATCCCAAGTCACCCCAACCCAGTGGGTGGCCACTGGCAAACTGTGCAGTCTCAGAAGCTTTTGTTTTCTCATCTGTAGGTCTCATCTAAGCATATGCAATAATGGCCCTTGGCCCATTTATTAAATGGACCCTTGATTAAAACATATTAGCTGCTGGCATTATACTGTCCCATAGCCCCCAGGATCTCACTGTGTAGCTTGGGCTGGCCTTGAACTTACTATGTAACTCAGACTGGCCTCAAATTTACAGTGATCCTCCTGCCTCAGCGTCCTGAGTAGTGGGATTTATAGCATATGCCCAGCTTGACACAGGGCTTTTTGCATATGCTAGCTCCGTTTGGAAGACTTGGGGTTTTGATAGACAGCGTCCCCTGACAAAAGGGTGGATGGATGAAGTTTCTTTTGTAAATGCGGCAAGATATCTGTCGTAGAGAATGTGCCCTTCCCATGGCAGTAGAGGCCTTTGTGTGTTCCCAGCACTGCCCAGGCATACCCTCTGCCTGCAGAACTCACGGCCAACTTGCTGCTTTGCACCAGTGCCCTCGGCCTGGTCGACTGCAGGATTTCTGTGTTGCACAGGAGCGACTGGGTAAAGCAGAGCCAGCCTCACCCTCTCCTGCCTCTGTCCACCCCACCCGCAGCACGGGGAGGTCCTGCCCCTGAAGATTATCACCTATGCCGCCATTGCCTTGTCCCTGGCGGCCCTGCTAGTGGCCTTCATTCTGCTCAGTCTGGCCCGGATGCTGCACTCCAACCTGCACAGCATCCACAGGAACCTCACGGCCGCGCTCTTCTCCTCCCAACTGGTCTTTGTGGTCGGCATCAGCCAGACAGAGAATCCGGTGAGGCCCTCCCCCCCCCTTTGGTGGTCATGATGTCCCCAGGTACCACCATGTGCTGCCTCTCCCCTACCTTCCTGGGAGACAGGCACAGTGGAGGAGGTCTCCAGTGTGGTGCTGGGAATTAAACCCAGGGCCTCACGCTTGCTCACAGCTGCTCCAGAGCTAAAGTGCATCTCCGCCATTTTTATTTTTTAATTTTGAGGCAAGGTCTCAGTAAGTGTCCCACACAGGCCTCAGATGTGGAATCCTTCTGCCTCAGCCTCCGGGGCAGCTGTGATTATAGGCGTGCACCACTGTGCCCAGATTTGCTTGCTTTTTTAAGGGGCTGGGGTGGGGGTGTGGCCACTGTTGCCATTCCGTGCCTCCATCAGGGACTGCTGTGCCAGGCTGGGATGATCAGGTCATAGGAAATCACAGTCATTTTTCAGGTCCCAGAGTCCCGGGCACTGTCGAGGGGGTGCCAGGGGCCGGAAGATGGTGGTGCACATTGCTAATGAGTGCTGTGGGAGAATCCAGAGGCAGCTTGGGTGCAGAGGGGCAGCTGCTGGATCATAAAAAGGGTGAAGAGGAGAAATAAGCTCCCTGGGAGCAGACAGGGAAGGAGGGGAGAAAGGCAGAGGGCAGATTCTGCTTGGTCTGATTAAATGCAGGTTTGTGGCGTGGGCTCCTGGGGGTCCTGGAAGCTCATAGTGTTACCCATGTAAAGCCAGTGAGTGTGTCCTGGACTGTGACGGTCAGGCCACCTTTCCTGCATCCTTGATTCCCTCGAGCCTCTGAGCGCTGCATCTTGGGGATGAGCAGTCACCAACAGCATGAGCAAGCAAGTGGGAGGCAGCGCCTGGAGCCAGTACCCTCTGTGTGCCCTGGGGATTCTATCCGGGGAAGAAGACCAGGCGTTTCCGGTGCCCTGGAGCCTGTGGTCATGGCACACACAGCACTGAATGCTCGCCCTATCCGTGCTTGTCCAGTGCCATGGAAACACCCTGGGTGCCCCGCTGGTGCCCTCTGCTCCACAGAGCACTTGCAAGGACTCTCCCTAGGTCACGTGCAGACCCACCCAGTGGTGGATGCACAGCCCTAGGGAAGGCAGAAATGAAAGGCAAGTGGACGGAGTGGTACACACCTGCAATGCCAGCTCCACACAGGACGCTGAGGTCGGAGGATCGCGAGTTTGAGCCCAGCCTGGGCAATTCAGAAACTCGGTGTCAAAATAAAAAGGGCTGGGGCCTTGGCTCAGTGCGAAGGCCTTGAGCACAGTCCCTGAAGCTACCTCCGCCGCAGAAGAAGAAAAGGGAGCATTTTCTAGCTGGCTGATTGTGGCTTGTGAGAGCCCATCCTCCTTTTTACTGCAGCAGGGGAAGCCGCGCGCCCCTGTGGCCACGCCACTCACCGCAGGGTGCTGGGTGCTGAACTTGGTGGCTTCCCAGCAATGCCATAGGGAGCGCGGCCTGGCACACAGAGTACACACCCTGGGGCTCCTCCGACCAGCAGTGTCCGGCCTCCTGCCCCTGGCCACTGCTCCCCAGGGCCAGGCGCTGGGCAGCGAGGACACCCTTGGAGGGGCCTCTCCCACACCCACCAAACAGGTGATGGCTTCCGTGGTCTAGGGGTACAGCGTGCTGGAGGGGCCCTACAAGTGTGAGGGGCCCAGCCCTGGCGGCTGACTTATCGCCGCCTGCACCGAGCGCTTTCTGCCCAGTGCAGCCCACAAGGGGAGGGCGGGGGGTGGGGGACGGACACAGCAGACAGCAGCGCAGGAGGAAGCGGTGCGCGGGGCTCCCGGGGCTTGGCGTTGCGCCTAGCTTTTGTGGGTTTCCTCCTCTCGGTCCTGTCTCTGGGCGAGGCTTTCCACCCTCAGCCCTGGCAGGTGGAAGTGATTTACTGTGCCTTCTGGTCCTCTTTGTTCTGCTCTGGAGAGCACGGCGCGCTTGGCGCTGAAGTCTGCGTGTGCGACCAGCCCGGCGGAGAAAGTCGTACTAGAGCTGGTTTTCTCAAGCACTGGTCCTATGGGTTCACTGTGTGTGTTACTGAAGGCAGCAGCCCGCAGCCTGCTCACCCTCTTCCTTTTCCCAAGCGGCTACACTTCCCACTAGGGAAATGGGGTCACCAAGCAGGCACGCCCCGCGCACCTGGCTTCCAGAACTGGCTGAGGGCATCGCACCCTCGGCCGTTCATCAGATTGCTTCTCCTTCCCGCGGGTTCCTGCTGGCACCGGGTTGACTGATCAGGAAACGGTTCCCTCCCACCCCTGGGGGCTATTTCTGGAGCGCACCTGGCCTCAAAAGGAAACGGGCAGAAGCGGCCCCAGCCCGCAGCCTGTGGTGCTGACCTGCCCTCTGGTGCACTGACCCGGCACCCGAGTAAGGGTGCTTCCCTGGTGGGGTGAGGGTGATGACCCTGTGCTGCGTCTTCACACGTGTGACCCAACACTTGAGGCCTCTGGACCAGCACAGTGGGAGGCTGCATAGCACGGGTGTGGGCGTGGCCAGGGGTGGGGCCAAGAGTGATCCTGCTGTGGGCGGGGCTTTTATGGGCGAGGCCTAAACAGCGATGCTTGCGGCCTGGGTGGGGCTGGCCTGTGGGCCTGGAGGGTCCTCTGTGTCATGCACCCGTCGGCTCCTAGATGGACACCCGCGTTCTCCACTGACTGGCCTGGGCCCTGGCTGGCGGTCCTTGAAGGCCCTCTCCAAGTCGCTCTAGGCCATGTCTCCAGGTCTCATCCCAGACGTGAGGGATGGATTTGCGCTAGGCCTCAGAGGTTGGATATCCTTGAGTCAGCATGCGGGTGCTCCTCGCCCTGCCCTCTGCTTGGACTCGCCTGACCTCTGCACCAAGCCTGCAGGGGCCCTCTGCTGCAGAGGAGGCACTGGCCTTGGCAACCCGGTGGACATCGCCTTTCCCTTCAGTCTGCTGCTGTGCAGACACAGTGCCAGCCAGCCGAGGACAGAGCTTCTGTCCCCGTTCTTATTTCGGCAGAAAACCTAAGGACTTTACAGCCGCGGGACAGTGAGGGCACTGCATGAAGACCCTCTCTCCCTCAGCCACACCCGCTGGGCAGTGGGGACTCCTGTGGGGCCATCGGTGGTGGGCACAAGTCTACCTCTAATGTTTTTGTTTTTTCTATTTCAACTTTAAATGCTGATATTTAAATTTTTGAAGCCATCACACAGCTTATATTCCAGCTGCTCTAATTAATAAACGAGCTGTCCTGCCTGTGCCGTGTCCCTTGGGCAGGGCTCCAGGTGCCTGCCTCCCTCTGTCCTCCGTTCTGCCTTGAAATCCTGAGACACCATAGTCCTTGGTGCTCCTGCCCGTGGTGACACACAGGAGCGCCATGGAGCTTGACCCCCTTGCGTTGCAGAGTGGCCGATGTGGTCACTCCCTGTCCCCTTGCTCCTGTGACCATAGCCGTCGGGGCGCCCTGCTGAGCCCGGCCTCTCTCTGCACAGTTCCTCTGTACGGTGGTTGCCATCCTGCTGCACTACACCTACATGAGCACCTTCGCCTGGACCCTGGTGGAGAACCTGCACGTCTACCGCATGCTGACCGAGGTGCGAAATATCGACGCCGGGCCCATGAGGTTCTACTACGTTGTGGGCTGGGGTATCCCAGCCATTGTCACAGGTGAGCACACTCAGAGCACTCCTGCTGTGGTGGCCGTGAAAGTGCAGATTTCCAGCAGACCCCTGCTCACTGGGCTCCGTGCATCATTGCTGGTCCAGGAACCAGAGCTTCCGCCTACAGGGAGAGCCGCCTGCTCTCTTTCTCTCTGACCCTGCACACTGTGGTCACAGGCTGCCCAGTGCCCACCCAGGAGATGTGGCTCTGGTCAGGTGTGAGCCCTTTGAGAGGGGAGCCTGAGATGTTCTTTGCAGCACCTGACAAAACTCCATGGCTGCCAGTGGGTGGATGAGGGGATGGATGGGTGGATAGTTGGGTGGGTGGATGGATGGGCAAGTGGAGTTGGGTGGGTGGATGGATGGGTGGATAGATGTACAAGTGGATGGATGGATGGATGGGTGGGTGGATGGGTGGGTGGATGGATGGGTGGGTGGGTGGGTGGATGGATGAATGGATGGATAGATGGATGGGTGAGTGAGTGAATCATGGGATAGAATAACAGTGCCTCCTTAACATGCATTTCTCTAAATATCAGAAAGTCTGCATTTGCTTCCTTTTGAGACAGGTCCCCTCTTTGTGCACAGCAGAAGAGCTGAACTCCCTCCTCACCAGTGACCCCTGGTTCCTTTGATCTGAGCACAGTCTGAGGCCACAGGCACTGGGGAGAGTCGTTCCTGCCCCAAGGCCCAGTGCAGGGCTGGGGCTACGTGGTCCCCAGCCTCTTGAGCCCTCTCTGCTCACACCCAGGAGCCTCCAAGGGTCATCTGTGAGCAGGAGCTCAGCATTTCTGCTGTCACAGAAGCATGACCTTTCTCAGAGGCAGGAAGTGCTGACTCTCTGATAGTGAAATGTGTGCTACCGAGGCAGTGCCTTGGGGACTCATCCACCCCACTGCACAACCCTGAGGGGTGGACATTCTGTTCGTGCAGAGCTGGCAGAGCTCTGGCTCTGTCTGGGGGAGGTGTCACCATCAGAGCCCTGAGCTTAGAAACAGGCTCTCAGAAGTCTTTTCAGCCTCTCCACTTAACGGCATCTTGGAGCCTTGGGCAGAAGAGGCTGCCCGCACGCCTCTGTGTGGGAAGCTGCTGCCTCCGAGAGTGCTTTGGAATCCAAGTCAAGATATTATGCACTTCTAACTGCTTTAAAAAGTTCTTTAAAAAAACACTGCCTCTTGATGTGATCTTAAAATGATTCTGAGGAGTCCCAGGGAGATGAAGGTGTTGGCCATGCCAGCTGTGGTCTTAGCCCAGCCCTGGGGCCCCCGTGAACTGGCCGACTGGGGCCCCTGCAGTCTTTATTGCCCAGGTCCCCCCGGACTGGGGAGTGTACGCTTTCATTGCCTCACTTGCCATTTGTCCCCCAAGGGTGGTGCCCCCTTAGCAGCCAGGGAGGAAGCAAGCCTTTGTCCTTGAGGAGCCACCCCACCCCAGGGCAGAGGGGCCTAAGTGACCCTACCTGACACCAGATCCTGAAGGGAGTGCAGGGGACAGGGAGTTCACTCTCACCTGGAGCAGGCATGGGCTTCTGAGAGGAGGGGCCCTTAGTGCTAGTCCTGGAGGGCAGGAGTGTGGGGAGATGGCACAGATGGGACCCAGACCAGGAGTGTGGCCAGCTGCCATGTGACCTGAGGCCAGAACAAGGTGCTGGGGCACCACACAGGCTGCAGTGCCCCAGGGCCACACCACGCAGTCCCCAGAGGCCATGGAAACAGCCCCGTGTGTCCCAGCCAGAGGGGGGTCATTGGAACAAGTCCTGCTCATTAGTAGGGAAAATGAGACTGTGGACTGATTCGGGGGAGCTGGCTGTGGAAGGGAGCACCAGGCACACCCAGTGTGCCCCCAGTGGTTAGGAAGACCGATGCTGTGCCTAGCTGATGGGACCCCGTGTGTGCTGAACCTCCACATGTGTGTGGTCTGTGTCGCACACCTAGCCCCAGAGATGACCCTGTCCGGGCCTTGTCTCATCCTGACAGGTGTCTTGGAGCTCTTTGCTCTTCCTCCTGGGAAGGTGATGCAAGGAGCCCGGTGCGGACTTGTCCCACCCAGCCCTTGGGGGTGGAGGTGGCCATCAGATTTGAGGCCCACACTCTCCTCTGTCCCCCCATGTGCCCAGGGCTAGCAGTTGGCCTGGACCCCCAGGGCTACGGGAACCCCGACTTCTGCTGGCTGTCACTCCACGACTCGCTCATCTGGAGCTTCGCTGGGCCCATCGGAGCTGTTATCCTTGTGAGTGCCGGGGCCTCCACAGGACCTGCTGCTCTGGGGCCCAGGCCACACAGGAGCCTGGCGCCCAAGGCGCATCTGCTGGAAGGGCCAGGCTCGTCTCACAGTAATGTCACCAGGGCCGCCCTGGGGACATCCTCAGATCCATGGGCTTGGGGGTCACATTTCATGTCCCCTGGGCCCCAGGAGGTGCTGCACAGGCAAACTGAGGGTGCTGGCTACAGACTGGCCAGGACAGTTCTAGCTCCCTGAGAAGCACATGGAGGTTGGTCCGGTGAGACCGAAGGGGCGACCACCTGACTTTTTTTCCAGATCAACACAGTCATCTTTGTCCTGTCTGTGAAGGTTTCCTGCCAGAGAAAGCACCGCTACTATGAGAGAAAGGGAGTCCGGTAAGTTGGGGCCACAGTCCCTGAGCCTGAGACTCTGAAGTTCTGAATTCCATGCTGGGCAGTGCCCCGTGAAAGGCCAGTCCTCCCAGGTCAGGCCTGTCAGCCACTCGGCCCAGGGAGGCAGTCGGGGCGGGGCAGGCGGGCCCTGGAGCTCAAGCTGTTTCTGCCAGTGGGTCTGCAGGTCTCTGTCCCTTCTTGACCCTGGGACACCTGGGGCTGTGGGGCTAGGAAGGAAGGGTACAGGAGGAGTGGGGGCCCTCAGCAGGCTCAGCCCCCGCTTGCCTGTGGACCAGGAGGGTCGGGCAGTGACCTGGTGTGGCTGGGGCCTGCGGGGAAGGAAGGGGAGGCAAGCCTGGCTGCCAGGGTACAGGCTAGGGACAGGGACCCAGCAGAGGGAACCATCCAGGCTTGGGGACGGGAGGAGAGGTGCGTGGGGGGGTGGCAGAGGAGGCGTAAGCTCGGTGTCCAGGAACTGCAGGGTCTCCAGAGGGCGACAGAGGGGCAGCTGTCACGCGGCATGGGGGTCTGGTGCTGCTTCTGGGGGAAGATGAGGCCAGGGGTGGGGGAGGGGTCCAGCAGGAGGAGTCTGAAACGGGCTATGGCGGGGACAAGGTGACGGAGCAGGACTGCTTCCCATCAGTCTGTCCTTCTGCCTGGTCTCCGCGCTGTCCTGACAGGCCTGTGGGCAGCCAGTCCCCCCCAGCCCCCAGGTGGGGAGGATGCCCCACATTGTCCGCTTTCACTACTGGGTCACACACCTAGACCACACAGCTTGGGACAGGCAGGTTAGGAATCACATGCATACACACATGCAGACGTGCTTCCTGGCCTCTTCTTGCACCAGGCCTTGTGTCCTGAACACCTTGGGGAGAGGCATCCCCAGAAGCACGCATTGCCTGCCTTGCCCTAGAGGGCTGGGCTGGCCCTGAAGGGGCTCAGAAAGGGCTGGGGAGGAAGGGGACTGGAGGGATGGGCAAGAGGCCAGCACTGACCTAAAGGGCGGCCGCCCCTCCCGCAGCGCCCTGCTGAGGACCGCCTTTCTCCTGCTGCTGCTCGTCAGCGCCACCTGGCTGCTGGGGCTGCTGGCTGTCAACAGCGACACGCTCAGCCTTCACTACCTCTTCGCCGCCTTCAGCTGTGTGCAGGTAGAAGCCCTGGCACCCAAGGGACCACTGTCCCTGGACAGCACTGTGCCACAGGGCGAGGGAGACACCTCATGCTCAGTCCCTGCCCGACACTGCCAGGTTGGGTCCCTGGGAAGGGGGTGGCTACTTATGGTCATACCAAGTGCTGCCCAGTGGGGTCAAGCAGTGGGGGGGCTACAGCCCAGATGCCAGGGGCCCTACCTGGCCCAGGCCCAGGCCCAGGCTCAGGCTCCCGGCGCCCACTGCTGACCACTCCCTCCCCTGCAGGGACTCTTTGTCCTGCTGTCCCACTGCGTGCTCAACAGAGAGGTCCGGAAGCACCTGCGGGCCCTGCTGGCTGGGAAGAAACCACACCTGGATGAGTCGGCCACCACGAGGGCCACCCTGCTGACGGTAGGAAGCACCTGGGCCTGGGAACTGGGTGGCTTCCCTCAAGGGACCACTGTGGCTTCATGCCCCTGAGCTGACAGGCCTGTGAAAAGGAGCAGCAGTTCTCAGGGAGAACAAGAGCCAGGCGATGAGGACCCCTGAGCCACGTGGGCCAGGCAGTGGTCCCCCTGGCCTGCCCAGGCTCCTGTGGGCTGTGTGCGCCCCCATGTGCCAAGCAGGGGCACAGCATGGGGTACACATCTGGGCGAGCAGGGCGTTGGCATCTTCTGACCTGCTGCCCCTCCCCCAGCGCTCCCTCAACTGCAACAACACATATAGCGAGGGGCCTGACATGCTGCGCACCGCACTGGGCGAGTCCACCGCCTCGCTGGACAGCACCACCAGGTCAGCGCCCTCCTGCTGGGGCCTGCTGCTCTGGGGCCCAGGCCACACAGGAGCCCGGCGCCCAAGGCGCATCTGCTGGAAGGGCCAGCCCTCTAGGGGTGGGAATGGGGCCTACCTCAGGGCAGCAGCCCTTTGTGAACCCCAGGAGGCTGTGTGTGCCACTGGCATTGATCAGAACATGGGTGGTTTAAGAGCCCACATGGCCATGTGCCCGCCACCCAGTGTCTGTCCCTCTGAGCAGCAGTCCTGAGCCCACCTGCTTCTCCCCAGGGACGAAGGGGTGCAGAAGCTCAGCGTGTCCTCAGGGCCGGCACGTGGCAGCCATGGGGAGCCAGATTCATCTTATGTCCCCAGGAACACCAAGAAACCCCACGGTACGGATCCCCTGGCTTGCTTCTGTCTGCCCACAGCTTGGCCACATGAGCATTTGTGCCCGTAAGGGTGCCTGGGCGGCCTGGCCACACTCAGCCTGTGCCTGAGCCGCCTGCCTGGCCCTGCAGGCCCCGATTCCGACTCGGACAGCGAGATGTCACTGGACGAGCACAGCAGCTCCTATGCCTCCTCCCACTCATCCGACAGCGAGGATGACGGCGGGGATGCCGAGGACAAGTGGGACCCAGCCCAAGCCCCTGTCCACAGCACCCCCAAAGGTGAGCGGCAAGCAGGCCAGGCTGGGCTGTGGGCCAGAGAGGCTGGGACCCCTCCTTTAGGGCCTGCCCCAGCAAGCTGTGGCCAGAGGACAGCCGAGGAGCTCTGGCCGTGAGGCCCACACCATCTGCCCAGGGACCTCTGTGCTGGTCACTGCAGGTGCCAGATGTGGCTTCCAGTGTCAGTGCTCTTGGGGGTGGAAGCCTCCCGTCTCTGGGCCTGTTTCCCCACCTTTGGGGGCTGGGGTGCAGCCGTCAGTGGGCCAGGCTGAGTGCCGCTCTCATGCCTCAGCCGACGCCCTGGCCAACCACGTCCCGGCCGGCTGGCCTAATGAGAGCCTGGCGGGGAGTGACAGTGAGGACCCTGGCCCCGAGCCCCCGCTGCGGGTGGAAACCAAGGTCAGCGTGGAGCTGCACCGGCAGGAGCAGGGCAACCACTGCGGCGACGGCCCCATGGACCCCACCAGGCCTGCGGCTGTGCTCGGACCCCCGCCGCCCGAGCAGAGGAAAGGTGCCAGGGAGAAGGCAGCCCCAGGGCCAGTGGGGGGCGGTGGTGGGGGCCGTGTGGGGCGGGAGGGCAGGTCACATCCGCTCCTGTCACTGGCCTCACATGCCTGAGTCTGCTGCCCCCACGAGTGTCCACCTGGATGTGACCTGGGCCACCTCCCTCTTCCAGGCATCTTGAAAAACAAGGTCACCTACCCGCCGCCGCTGCCTGAGCAGCCGCTCCAGTGCCGGCTGCGGGGGAAGCTGGCCCACTGCGAGCACAGCCCCGCGTCCTCGCGCACCTCCTCCCCGGGCTCTGGCGACGGGCTCCACACCCCCGACTGTGTCATCACCATCAAGAGCCCACGCAGGGAGCCAGGCCGCGAGCACCTCAACGGGGTAGCCATGAGTGTGTGCGTGGGCAGCGCCCAGGCCGAGGGGTCCGACTCCGAGTGAGTAGCCTGTACACTGGAGCCACGGGTCGGGTGGGGCTCCAGGTAACCCTCTGCGCAGAGCGGGAGGTTCTGCCTGTGTGATGTCTGACTCCCCACTGGGCTCTCACTGACCCTGCCTGCCTGGCGGCTTCTTCCCACACGCAGAGGCAGTAACGAAACTTCAATTTGAACCATCAGGAAACCATGAGGCCAGCTGTCACCCACACAGGCCACTGGGCCAGCACCCTGGGACTGCGGAGCCTGAGGGGCCACTGCCTGCAAAGCGAAGCAGGGCCCATGTGGCAGCAGCAGATCGCCCACACACAAAGCTTTTGGCCCTTCAGGGGACCAGGGCTGGTCAGTCCATGACAAGTGCCAAAGCCACAGGCAGCCTCAAGAGAGACTTGGACTCCGGGCTGGTACAGCTCAGTGTGGACTGCAGACAGAACCAAAGTCACACCTCTGGCCTGACTGCGAGGGGCCCAATGCAAGAGCTGGCCGAGCCTGGGAGGGCCTGACCTTGTGCAGGCAGGAGAGCCACCACGCAGCTCAGCTCACCAGGGCTCAGAGACGCTGGACACAGGAGGGACCTGGCCACTCCTGTGGCACCAGGCTGTGGCCAGTGCCTGGACCACCCCTGCAAAGGCAGCCTTGTCCCAAACCACTCCGCCATGCTGAAAGGTGTGTGCATCTGAGTGCTCTCCCTGTGGACAGCCTGCATTTGTACTGCCTTGGGTCTGGCAGGTCTGTGAAGTCATCTCCTGCTACTCTGTGTATGGAAGATTGAGTGCATGGCTGTACTTGAACCCAGGATGCCCTGACGTAGCCTGTGCCCCAGCAGGGCAGAGATGGGGAGGACTTTGGCAGTAAGGTCAAAAGCGATTCCTTCAAATTCCCTGTGGTCTTCAGCCAGTGAGCAGGGAAGCGTGGGCAACCCCCCCCAGCCCAGCCTGGAGCACGCATGCTCTGAGCGCGTGTGCCTTCGGTGCCCATCTGCCCCGGGGAGCGGGTGCAGGACTTGGCCATCTGGGACCAGGCAGGTCAGCAGGTCACTTTTGGTGCTCTGCCACCCCCACCCATCCTGGTGGTAGGCCCACGCCAGGCCCAAAGGGCCCCGCTGGAGCCCTGCCCAGTAGCTCAGTACTACAGGTAGGTGCCCCTTTGTCCCCTTCTGCTCCCAGGGGGCCTTAGAGCATTCATACGTTCCTGATCCAGACGGACCACGAGGTCTTCCAGGATGTCACATTCCTTCCTGCCCATTTTCTTGCTCCTTTAGACTCCAGGCCTCTCTGAGCAGGCTGGGGTCCCCACCCCCAAAGTCTACCAATGACATCATTTTGCTTCAAATGCCCAATTGTGCAAAGGGACAAAGACAGCCACACTGCTCAATGCATATGGAGCCGTTTTTGGAAACACACAGAGACGGCTGTGGCACCGGCACGGCATGGCCCGAGGGCTGTGGGACGGCCAGAGTGAGCCAGACACACTTGGTTCCAGCTTTGCCTTTGTTCTTTAAATCAGGTGCCCAAATATGCATCTCACAGCTGCTCCCAACTAGGAGAAAGCACACAGTAAGAGAATCCAGGGAAATGCTCATTCCCAAGCTGTGGAAGCTTGGGCTGAGGAAAACATGGGCACTGCTAACGACTATGCAAGTGAGAAAAACTGGCCCAGGCCAGGCTGCCTAGAGCAGGGGCCCGGCACAGACTGTGTGCACCTCACAGGCAAGCCCGTCAAGGCAGGTGTGCCACTCGGGAGGCACCTGTGCCCCAGGTCTGTCTACCCTCCTTGCAGCATCTCAGCCCTGGGGGTACAGCTTTTAAATGTGATCAACACTTCCACCAAAACAAAAACAATTGTTAGTTTTAAGACAGGAAAAATGTAAACCTATTTTTATGACGTAAGACTTTATGGGGAAGATTAAACACTGGAGGTTTTTAACAAATGTGTATTTATTATGCGCAGAACACTGGAATGGCAACACAGATGGGAAGAGTCTACAATAAATTAAGATTTTGAATTTGTACCCCTGGCTTACTGTCTCTGCCCCTATCCCATTCCCTCCCAGGAGCAGCACAGAACCATCCACAAGGGTGCAGGCCACTCCCAGGGTATGTATGGCACCCCCAAGAGCTCTCCTGCACCTGGTTTCCAGGCCCATGCCATGCTGGGAAGACTTGTGGCCCCCTTGGTGCAGGAACTGTGCCTGTCACATCTGCCAAGTGCAGCCAGCATCAGGTTTCCTCCTGTACCACTCTATGGACACCCAGTGACAGATGTAGGCCTTGGGTACAATGCCCCCGGCCCTGCTCTGCTCACCCCTTCCCCTCCATTCAGATACAATGGCTGCTTGTGATCAGTCTTCACGTTCGGTTATGTTTTCCTCAGTCATCTCCATTCTGCTACTAAGCTCAAGTTATTTTATTTCAAGTAGTATAATTTTCAGTTTTAAAACTTAAGTGCCCTGTCACATTTTGGTTTCCCTGGCAGGGCCTTGCAGCTGCCACTGTTTGAAAAGTTTCAGTCCTGGGGCATGGTGTGGTGGCTGCTCTACCTTTAGTTACTGGAGCATCTGGATCATTTTGCATGCAAAACCTGTGCAATATCTCTGGGTGTTTTCCTGGTGCCCTGTAAGCAAGTGAGCCTGGGCCAGGAGAAAACTCTCAGTTTAACATCTTGTGTCAGCATCGTGCAACCTGATTAGGTTCTAATCCCTAGTTTTGTCTCCCCTGCCAGGGAATGGTGGGTCCCAGTGACAACTCTACGGCCAAGGGCTCAACCACTTAACTGGCCCTTACCTCCCCAGGGCTACCCTAACTTCTGGACCCCTTTTGCTTGGCTTCTGTCTTAGTCAGCTTTCCTGTGGCTGGGACAGACTGATACCCACAACTTGGAGAGGTTTAATAGGTTTACGATTCCAGGGGTTCACTCCATGGTCGGCTCTAAGGCACAGCATTGTGGCGAGGGCCGTGAAAGAACACAGCTGCTCAGTTCACTGTGGCTGCGAAGCAGAATGGCAGGAAAGAATACCAAAGTCGAACTCATACAAAGTCCAGGGCCACAGCTCTGTGACCCACCAGGACATGCCCACAGTGTGCTATACAAATGCCTCGCCAGCTCTCAAGCTAGTCAAGATGGCAGCCAGGCTTGATCCTCATGGTATCACTGTCTGAAACATGGGCTTCTCCCAGAACTCCAGCCACACTTCTGCCAATTGGAGCTACCCTGGGGGTAAGTGTGAACAAAGGGAAAAGCAGTAGGGGTCCCCTTGCCGTCAGAGCATCAGCATCGAGCTGAGCCTGAGTGGCCCTGCCAGGCCCGCCCCGGCCCTCAAACACAGTGGTCAGACTCCGTCCCAGACAGAGTGAGCTTTTATTTAATGCTGTCCTGTGGCCCACACAGCTTCCATGTGTCGTGGTGTGCTCCCACAGGGGACCTTGCCTGGGGTGGCTGTGAGAGAGGGAATCTAGAAACAGGCCTCAAGGAACAGGGCCACCCAAGGTGGAGAAGGCAGGGCCCCTCGGGGGGGCACCAGGGCCACCGGGTCCCCTGGTTCAAGCAGCATCAAGCCCAGTACTGCTAACTGCCCTGGGCTGCCCAGTCCCAAACTCACTCTCCAGGCCTCTTCCAGCAGCTGCATCCATCAGGGTGTCGGATACAGGCCTGGACTGTCACCCGGGCTGTCCCCAGAGCCCTTGGGAGCTGTTGTGGCGCTGCTCCTGCCTTTCTGGAGTGTATAGGCTGACGGCCCCAAACGCAGGATCTTCCCACTGCCCAGGCACTCATCTCCTCTGTAGAACACAGCGAACTGGGGAGAAGGGGGCCTTGCTGTGGGTGGGGTACCCACAGAGCACGGGGCCTAACAATGCCGACCATGGCAGGGAACCCAGGAGTGCAGGGGCACGGGGACTTGGTATGAGCATCCAGCTGTCCTCCTCACAGCTGACCAGTGCCTGGTCACACACAGCAGGGCTGAGGCCGCACCCCCGGCCCCCACTCACCTGCCCTGGGGCAAGGCCCCGCACGGCCTTCACTGCCGTCACCCACACGGTGCCATCTTGATTGAGGGTCAGCACACAGGGCACTGGGTGGAGAGAGGTCTTGGAGCTCGTGTGGGCTGAGCCTGTGCCAGGAAAGGACAAGGCAGCAGCCGAGGGGCCCACCAGCACGCTCCGGGCAGCACTGTGCCAACCTGCCCCACACTGGACCCTCATCCCTGAGCCTCAGTGGTGACCCAGTCCCTCCCGCGGCCGGCACAGGACAGGCGAGTTTTCAAAGTGACAGACTCTGCGGCTGGGCGGGGCCCCTCTGGCCGCAAGGTCTCATCATCTGTAAAAGCTCCACACCCCTCCCTCCGGTTACCTAGCGCCATCTGGTGGCGGAAGCGGAAGTGGCACTCCATCATCTTGTCCCGGACCAGGGCGGCTGGCGGCTCTTCGGCAATCCAGTGCACGCGATTGGTCCGCAGCAGGTCCCTGTACAGGGCTGGGTGGTCTGTCCGGGGGGCCTGAGGACAGAACAGTGGATCGTGGTGGCTCAAGCTCTCCCCAAAGCCCCCTCAGCACACATCATCAGTGACAATGATCCCAACAGTGAATATTCCCTGATAACTGGTGTCAACCACACTGGTTTTTCTTTAGAGATTTTTTTTTTTGTACTGGGACTCAAACTCAGGACCCTGTGCTTGCCAGGCAGTTGCTGTGCCACTGAGCTGTATCCCCGGCCCAGGCACACTGTGTTCTAGGTGTGGAAATTCACAGGAAGGAGGGACCTCACACAGTCCCAGGGAAAAGCAAAGGTGAGCCTGTGCCGTGTCCACTGACTCCCTCAGGTCTCACTGCCCTTCCACTCTGCTCCCAGGACCTGGTCCCCTGTTCCCTGGGGCCATTGTCTCAGGAGGGCCAGGGACCCCACAGCACCAACGGGCCCAGGAAAGCAGGGAGCGGCCACTCGCTGCCTGGTCACTGGGGAGGTACTCAAGGGCCTCTGCTCCCCCAGCACCTGCTCCCTGGGCCCTGTACCCAGAACGGTGTCTCCTCCAAGGGCAGGGCCAGGCAGGACCAGGGCTTTGGGTTCTGGGCTGGCCCTGGGACTGTCTAGGGGCCATCAGGGATGAGCCTCCAGTCCTCGAAGCAGACACACCCTTGGAAGGTCACACTGCAGCCTGTCACATCTATGCATCACTCTTCTTGGAAGGAGCTATATGTCGGCAGGGGAGGCCGGGAGCCTTAGGCTGGTCTAACGACCCGTCCCCAGCACCTGTGACAGTGCGAGGGAGCAGCCTGGCCTGCTCAGAGGAGGCTTCTCAAGCTCAGGCCTCCTGAGGCATGGGCTCCACACACCTGCCAGGGGAGGGCGCAGCTGTTCGGAAGCACCCCTGCCTTCACCCACTGGTGCCAGCAGCACCTGCTTAACCCCATCGAAGCTGTGACAGCCGAAACTGTCTCCGGAAGCTGCCAGTGTCCCCTAGCAAGGGGCAAGCTCACCCCTATGGATGCTTCACGCAGGAGCCCAGGCAGCAGGCTGGGACCAGGAGGCTCAGGGCCCAGTGTGGCATTCTGCTGCCCCGTCCAGTCCCCATAGGATATCTGTGTCCACGAGGGTTGCCAGGGCACTACTCCCAGCAGCACTGCCCAGCACTGGGACTGCTGCCTCTCCATGTGACCTTTGCCAGTCCTCGGTCTCAGTCCCGTCCTCTTCTGTAAACTCTGAAGAGCAGCACTTACAGGCATTTATGGGACAATCAGAGAGTGCCCAGCATACAACAGCAGCCTAACAAACACCTTACACCAGCCTGTCTGTCGCCTTGGGCTCACACCAGGGCTGTGGAGGGCGGGCCTGGACCTCCCTACCCCAGCAGCCCCAGGCCTACCACTCCGCATGCCAGCCAGCCCCAAGGTATGGCATCCACTCACCACGAGCACATCACCCTTGGTGCCGTCCTTGTCCACCACGTACCAGGGCTCCCTCAGGCCGCTGATCCTTGCCCTCTGGCCCAGGGTGTACAGGAACCAACCTGTGGAAGGTTCTCCATGAAGCTGGCCAACGAGTTCCATGTAGAGCACTGCAGCTCTCAAGACGGGAGGGATGTGGCTGTGGCATCAAGCCCAAGGTTTCCACAGCACCGCAGGCTGCAGAGCTGGCCCTGGCCACACATCCCTTGTCCAGGCCTGCGCAGAACACAAGGAAGTAACCAAGTCCAAACCTAATGCCTGGAGCAGGGCCAGCTCAGGAGTGTGGGCAGAGGGCTGGTTGGGGCCACCATCCCTCGCTGCTGAGGGCTGATGTCTGCAGCTGCAAAAGGGGTCCAGTACCCACCCATCAAGCACACTGCTTGCATGGGCTGCTTAAGCACTAAGTCTCTGCTTGTACCCCTCACGTCCCCACCCCACACAAAGGGCAGGACCCTGTTCACTACTCTGCCTGCCCCTGATGCATGGGCATAATCTGATGACACTTACTGCACTCTAGCCACTGGCACAGGCCACAAGTCCCCAGTACAGGCACCGGAGGAATGTCCCTATTCCCAGGAACCCCAAATCCCTGCCCAGATGCTCCCTACCAGGCTCTCAAAGGCTGAGCTCCAAAGCAGTTTCCTGTAAGGACCATTTAAGCCTGTACTGTCCTCCCAGCCAGCCTCCCAGGTCAGGCCTACACAGGCCGAAATGACCCAGAAGGATGTCCCCACCTGCCCACACTGCCTGTCCCTATGCCAGGGCTGAACCCTTGTGACTGGCCCTGGCCCTTTCTTCCCAGCACAGTGCAGGCCACAGTGCCTACCAAGAAATGCCAGTGAATGCATAAGCAGCACCCTCAGTGTGGTGTTGAGGGACATCTGCACCTATCAGCCCACACAGTCCTTGGTGCCAGCTGTGAGGCCAGCTCAGTGCCTCTCACCAGAGTGGAATTTCCTGCAGTCTCACAGCCACCTTGTATGCTCTAGTGTCCAAAGGCACATGGCACCATGACATGCATGAGGCCCCAGGCCAGTGCTGCTGGGACCATGGGCCTTGAGTATCCACCCAGCCTGTTTTGCAGGCCTCCTAGGACTCTGAACCAGAGGAGAAGGGACTGGGGCCTGATCCAGTGCAGAAGCAGACACTCACCCACTGATCTGAGGAGCTTAGGAAAGGTGGCTGAGTGCGACTCACCCTTGTGTGTTCCCAGGACTGTATTGTCCTCGACAGAAATAAACTTCCCAGGCCGAGGCTGCAAATACTAGAAGACAAACTACTCATTAAAGCAGAGCTCCGGGTGTGTGGCAGATTCCCATCCCAATGTCAGGACACTCACCTGAAGGATGAAATGCTCAAAATTCCTTTTACCAACGAAACAGATACCCATGCTCTGCAACGAGAGGGGGCCGGCAGGGGTGAGAGGATGGCAGGGGACCCCTCAAGCTGCCTGCCTCAGAGGGAGGACTGGGGGTGGGGCACGTAGGAGCCACATGTCAGCTCCCCAAGTGCCAGGTCTTCCACCTGTCCCCACCCTGCTTGGTCTCCTCTGTGAGGTGCCAGGCCCTGGCTTCCCAGCGCCCGGCAATGGTAGAATCCCGGGCGGACCATGTGCCCACCTCTTTCTTCTGAAGCACATGCTGGAGTCCATTCTCAGCAGCTATTTTCTTTACGAAATCTTTCGTTAACCCCCCCAGAGGGAAGATGGTTCTTCTCAGGGCCTCCTGGGAAACCTGGCTGAGAAAGAAGGTCTGGTCTTTAAAGCTGTCAGCTGCTTGGAGAAGTTTTACCGCTGCCAAGAGTAAAGAACAGAAGATGTTGCAGAATAAACATAATGACATTTTGCCTTTAATAACGTCCTTGTGTTCACTTGGTGACCCCTGCTGTCTGAGCAGACCCTAAGTAAGTCTGCTGGGAAAACCACCAGAGCACTGGCATGGGAAAATGCTCACCCCAAGCTTAACACAAAAAATACAGAGACTGCAGACTATCTCTGATACAGAAATTTATCCCAGTCCAGAACTCAGATCACAATTTAGACTCTCAGATTTTCAAATAAAATGTCACATGAAATAACATGAAATGAAAAGGAAAAAAAAGCTGGAAATAGATTCAGCCAAATTTTGGAAACTGGACAGGACAGCAACTTGGCAAAACCTCCAGGGACAAGTGTCAGTTGTGCAAGATGTGCCACACACGGGTTCTGAGTACCATGCATGGCACTGGTGGAGGACGTGCCCCCAAGGACTCTCTCCTGGGCAAGCTGTGCTCTGTTCCAGTGACACGGCCTCATTTAGATCCTGGGGACACACGTCAGCTGCCCAACAGCTTCCCTAACCTCTTTCTCACTGTGAAAGGTGCATGTGACCTTGGCTCTGAAGCAATCAGTCCTGCCTCCAGACGGGAAGTGTAGGGTGCCCTGCACTCGTCAGAGACCGGGGCCCAGGTCAGAGGTGCTTGCACCCCTCCCATGCCTAGTGCTAAGGGGCACCTCACAAGGGACACACAGACCACAGCACACAAGCGACAGGCTTACACAGCACAGCCTGCAGCACGGTTTGTGCAGGGGACCTGTGGTGGCAGCCACCTGAAGGGGCAGGGCATTCTGCTGGGGGTTCCAAGTCCTCTGGCATGGGAGATTCTGAGGTGAGTGTGCCTGGGAGTGTGGGCAGAGTGGGGAAGAGGGGACCTGGGTGACAGGGTGAGGGGAAAGAGGCTGCATGGCACAGGCAGCAGCAGATCCCTCCCTTCCTACCTAACAGAAGTGCAGCTTATCCAGGCTGAGTAGAGGGAGGCCCGAGCTCCCCAGCACGCTGGCACCTGCACTCAGGGTGCCTGATGGACCACACTACCACCGCCTTCAGAACAGGGGAGGGGCACAGGTGAAGACTGCGGCAGGGCCTGCCAGCCGAGCAGGAGTAGGGACCAGGAAGCCTGGCTCTGCCATGGGGTACCCAGGTCAATGAGGCCATCCAAGCCTCAGTCTGCTCAGGAAGTGGGGATAGCAGCACAGAGCAGGAGTGTGTGGGCA
This sequence comes from Dinomys branickii, assembly GCA_004027595.1. NCBI lineage: Eukaryota > Metazoa > Chordata > Mammalia > Rodentia > Dinomyidae > Dinomys > Dinomys branickii. The sequence continues at coordinate 6,079 of PVLD010005943.1, read as the reverse complement.
ACGGCTCACACTGGAGACCCATTAGCCATCTGCATTCCAAACTCAACTCAGAACACACAGCGAGTGCTGCCCTTCACCATGCCGTGGCAATGGCCAGTCCTGGCAGACACGAGACGGAGCCCCACTTTTTCAGCCAGCAGTTACAGTGACATGAACCCCTTCTCTCTACGTGCAAATGTGCACCAGGCCAAGGTGGCACCAAGCTCGCTGTCAGCACGGCTTTCTCCCCATGCAGGGAGCCTTGCTTGCTGACATTCAGGAGTGGGTCTGCATGCACGCCTCTGCTCAGCCCTGCGCTGTTTACACCTGCTCTCAAGCCCTGACAACTTGGCAAGCAGCAAAAGACCTTGGCTAAGTCTAGTGCACCCAAATATTACTGTCAAATATTTCCCTGAGTATTTTTAAAATATTCAACACAGAGACCTAAAACTAGATTAGAAATGTTTACCTTCCCCTGGCCCCTACCCGGCCTCTCTGATTGCCCAGTCACAGGCCTTGGGCACCTTTCAAACATGAGTCCCAAAAAGGATGGCCACACGGGCACACTCGGAAAGGAGCGGCTGTGTGTGCAGATGAGGCTCCCGTCATTCTTAAATTATGTTACTTTGCACACACAGAGTCCTGACCTAGGCATTGGAACTTACGATTTCTAACTTCGAATCGATTTCTGAAAAGCCCTTCTGGCCTCTTCACGTGCTTCTGCTGAAAGACTTCTTCATCTTCTAGGGAGGTTCTCGCGTAGTGGCCCGTGGCAACTGCGTCTGCTCCTTTGAGGTTTTTAAAAACAAAAGGAAATGACCTGAGACTCAAACTCACCCAGCCCTGAGACCCAGCTCAACCAGCCACTTCAACTCTGCGGAAGCTGATGGAACCCTGCGTCTCTCAGAGCCTGTCCAAAGCAACACCAGTTCATTCCCTTGTTCTGGCCTAAGTCACGAGATGGGGCACAGATATAAGCACGAAAAGCCCATTGCAGTTTCCCACAATACTAAGGAAAAACTAAAGTCGCCCACAGTGCTCTCCACTGGGAGACACGTGAGCCGAATCCCGATGCCACGGCTGCAGCAACAGCAGCACTGACAAAGCTGAGCCAACGCTGTGGGGGAGGGGCCAGGATGTGTGCTGTGACCCTGCGGTTCAACTGAGAGAAGCACACGCTTATATCTTTGACTCCCGGAACTAAGTTACTATAGGTAGACACAGCCCTCTTTTGCCACTGTTCAGTAGTCTCACATTTGCTTTCAGAACTATGTACAATTTTATCATGCTGAAGAGCATTTCTGTCGCGTGAGAATTTCAGATACTCAGTGTGACCCACATCAGTAGTAGAAGGGGAGCAACACTGACCCGCAAGTAATAAAGCAGACTGACTTGGACTACCAGAGGAGGTGAGCGAGAAAGGCCCTGGGTCTGCACAACCGAGGAAGGCCCTTCGGGACATGGCCCATCCCCGCTCGTTCTCTGGTGAAAAAGGCCCACTTTAGGGCTATTCCCGCTGGCACTGCAAGGAGTAGAGGACTCTCCGAGGAGAAGCCCTGGAATGGACTACGTGCCACGTGACTCCCTCCATGCGGCGCTGTCACGCACTCATCTCAGACTTGGCAGCACTCTCTGTGAAATCCCTCGCAATGCCCCCCAGGCCGCCACCAAGGGCTTCCAGAAAGCAACGCTGACAGGGCCTTCCAGAAGAGCTGTGTGCGCCGCTCCCAGAAGTCCTGCGAGCCCCAGCCCCACCACCCCTGGGGCCACCCCGGGAACGGGGCACACCTGGATCACCCACAGCAATCCCACAGTCTATCAGGGGACGTGTCTCCAGACGCCCTGGAAATCATAATTAACCCGTGCTCCCATCTGTCACTCTCCTGAATGACCACCATGGCCCCACCAGGGCAGACCAGGAGACCCTGACAACAAACACGGATGCACTGGCTATGTCATCCACAGGACACCCAGGCCCTTAGCTTCTGTACCCAGACAGCAACCACGCCAGCTCCCCCGGGTCCACACAGCAGAGTTCATCACTGTGCCTTGTCCACAAAGGGCATCGACAGTTTGTGGTTTGGGTGTCAGCCCACGTTCAAGTTCATGATTTTCTAGAGGTTTTTTTTTTTTTTAAACTCTGAGCTTCACAAGCCAATGTTTCGTCATCATCTCATCATTAGGTCACTCTCTCAATGCCTGCCAGGTGCCACTCAGTCACCTCTGTCACCACAGGAAGTATTATCTGATTGAGAATTAGGTACTTAATCTAACACGATGCAGAGGAGAGAGAGATAAACCGGAAGAGATAGAAGTTTAACATGGGCACAGAGGGAGTCAGCACCAGAACAGCTGTGCTGGCTCTCTGAAGACAAAGGACTGGGTTGGAACTTATATGTACTCCAAGGGGAGGGGCCATAGGGTAGCTGACATAGGCAGCTCAGGGTGTCATACTGATGAGGGTTGGATTACCTTTGGCGCATGCGGGCTTTGGTGAGGGCAGCTGGGTAAGAGAAACCACAGGGGTTTTTGGGAAAGGGGAGCTAGGTGCCATTATATCTCAGCACTAGGCCATCACCATAAGGGCTGAGTGGCTCTTGGGCGGGTCCAATCATTATCCTGTGGGATCAAGGGCCTATGACCACATGGGATGTGGCCACACACAGGACAGCAGGGTGCTCTGCAGAAAGCCGGCATTAGGAGCTTCAAAAGTTCATTATTGTGATCCCAAGGCAGGGGTCAGGAACCCAGAGGAGGCCTCTGTGCGATACTCAGCATCAGGGCAGTTTGACAAAGAGGAGAGGGATGTCAAACATGCAGATGGCATCCACAAAGCGAGAATTTGAGAGCAGACATCTATAGGATTGGTGAGCAGGCAAGTCATCAGCTGGCACAGGGCCTGAATCATAAAGTGTCCCTCAGAACAGGCCACAGAGGTAGTCTCAGACCCAGGACAGAGCAGGGAGCCAGGGGCCAGAATTGAGCACACCACAGCCCTGTTCTCAGGACAAGGCAGAAACTCACTTTTGGAAGCAGGAGAAAGGTCCCAGCGGAAGTAAGATGAGTAAACCTGCACTTGACCTCAGGCCTAAGCCTCCCCCTAAACACAAACAATCTGGAACTAGAGGCCCTCCAGCAGGGCAGAACCTGCACAGGAATGCAGGGGACCCAGAAGAGAGCCAGGTTGGGTAGCCAGGTCGGGCCTGATGGCTCCCGACTCATCGTGACACGGGGAAGTAATCTCCAGAGCCTAGCGTCCTGTGGGTTGTAGACTGTACGCCCCAGCTCCAGTTACAGGTTTTCCTTGTCCTCAGAGCTGCCCCCCAGGCCTCAGCTTCTGGCCCCGGCTATCTGAGCAGGCAGCCGATGCCTGTGCTCTTTGAGCATGGCCAGGCCTCGGGAAGCTGGGCCTCTGGCGTTCTGAAGTCCAACTCCTCCTGCTACACTGAAGAGGCTTGCTTGCCTGTCCTCTCTCTCTCGCTAATACCTCATTAAGGGTACTGATGTTTCACTCTCAGGATCTTACTTTCTTGAATCCCTCCTCCTGGGACACTGTCACCTTCTGCCTTCTTGGCAGCAACCCAACCGCCTTTCCTCAGGACGCCTGAAGCCGCTGCCAGACAGCATCCTCTTCTGCCATTTGCACTGCTCTAGACAGCGCTCACAAAATAGGACTGTTTTCACGGCTCCTTTCCCTTCTGAAACACAAAACTCTTTCCAAGGTTTTGGCCTCTGGCTATCTTGGAAAACCGATGACTTTTAAAAACAAACAGAGCCCGGCGTGGTGGTGCATACCTATAATCCCAGCACTCCGGAGGCTGAGGCAGGAGGATCTTTGCTAGTTCTAGACCAGCCTGGAATACAAAGTGAGCTCAAGGCCAGCCTGAACTGCATAGCAAGACCCTGTCTCAAAAAGACAATCAATTAATCAATCAATAATAAATAAATAAATAAATAAATAAATAAATAAACCAATGGAGAAACCCCACTTCCTTACCAAGGTTGTCCACAGCATAATGAAGGAAACAGCTGAACTTGATGTGCTTATTGCAGACTATATCCGGGTTGGGAGTCCTGCCTTTCTCATACTCGTTCAGAAAATCACTGGAGTAAAACAAAAGGTCTCTTCAGCTGAGTACAAAACATTCCCCTCAAAATAAACCAGCTGAGTTACCTGTTTAGCCCTTCTCACTGTCAAACCAGAACTACAACCTCCTGCTGCACAGGAGAGCCCTCGTTTCAGGCCATTGTGTTCTCACCAAACGCACACTGAATGCCCGCCGTGCGTGCTGTCTGACTCCGTAATGACTGCAAAGCCTGGGCAAGGAGCAGGCGCTTCCCTACCACTGAGGCTTAGGCACCATCTACCCTGCTCTGGGGTCACCCTGCACCGCTCCGGCACAGGAAGGCTCGGGGAAGGACAGAGCTTTCCCTAGCACAGCAGCCATAAAACCGCCACAGCTCTATGAGGCCTTCTCAGTACCAGTCTGGGGCCCCCGGGGAACCAGGCAAAGACACTGAGAAAGCTCTTCACATGTTTCCGAAGACCATGCAGTGTGGCTGGCCATCCGGACCCAGGGTATTTCTGTCCTAACAGACGGCCTGCACATGGAAAAGGATGCTGCCACTTCCAAGGGCAGGGCAGAACCCCACAGCCCCAGGGAGCCACACCACGCCTGCCCCAGAGGTTTATCATTGGGTCCCCACAGCTGGTCTTAGAGGGGTGTATCACCACGCCCACTCCACTCTTTTTAGTTATTGGACGTTGTCAAGAGGTCCGCTAAGCTGCAAACTACCTGACATCCTCTCTCTTGTCTCTGTTATGCATTCACAGACACAACAAACTTTCCACACAAACATCGCATAAACACTGAAAGGTCGCCAGTATATAGAAAGATGGCTCCTGGCAGACTGAGGGAAGCCAGGTCAGGTGGCACTGAAAAACAGTCGGGGGACAATCTGCCTGCTCTTCCACTAGAAAGGAGGGGCAGCTCCCATGTGGAATGAGGGAGATGGCAATTAAACAGAACATCTAGCTGGACAGAGAGGTGAGTGCCTGCGATTCCAGCTCTCTGGGAGGCTGAAGCAAGAGGATCACAAGTCTGAGCAAAGCCTGGGCAGCTCAGCAAGTTTTTGCCTCAAGATAAAAAAAAAAAAAAAGTTTTTGCCTCAGAAAAATTAACTAATTTTTACTAGCTAATAGTATCTGAGTGGGGCGTGGGGACACACACCTGCAATTCCAGCACTCCAAAATACTGAGGTAGGAGGATTCTAAGTTCAAGGCCCACAGAAGGACTGCCATAAGGGGCACTGTGTGGCCGCAGGCTCCCACAGACTCTGGGACTCCTGCAGAGGCAGAGCCTGGCTGACTGTAGCTGTCCTTCCATGGGCAAAGAGATACAACACACAGGAAGCCTGTGCACTGCAGCCTGCGCTCACCTGAACACGTCGTTCCAGTACTCCTTGACGTAGGACACCTGGTGGAAAGGAATGTCTAAGACGCGGCAGACTTTGTAGGCGTCCTCGCAGTCCTGGTCGGCGGCACACACACCATGCTCGTCCAGTGAGTCCCAGTTCTTCATGAACACCCCTGTCACCTGGTAACCTGGGGAGGGGGGGCACAGTGGAGTCTGCTGACCCACCTCAGGTACAAAAGCAGTGCTTCTGCACTTGGAGCAGATCCTGACACACCATCTCTTCTGTGGCCCAAGCTCTGCCACAGGCCTTCAGGGCTCAGGATGACACCCTAGTGCCAGCCTTCCGGGCACTCCTTTCCCTAGGTCCCCACTGGACTCTGTAAAAGCCCTGTCAGCGAAACACAGAATAGGCTGAAACCCTGCCTGGGCCCCCACCTTTGTGTCCCTCAACCGCGCAGCAGCACGTGTGGGGGGCTCAGCAGTGTATGCTGACTGGCTGAGGTCAGGAAAAACTCCGGCTTCTCAATGCGAGTAAAAGCTCCACTCAGTTATTAGCAAAGGAGACTCATTCAAAAATTCTCATTATTTAAGACTTACAGGTCTGGGAGGATCCGGGGAAGATGGCGACCGGGTGAGCAGCAAGGGAGCGAACCTCCTTAATAAACACCACCAGCTCGAGACAG